>JAWPHD010002303.1:0-264001 GCA_037043455.1 Cyrtodaria siliqua
GTAGATATAAAAGTGGGACAGGAAATGCATACAACAAGGACCACAGTCAACTAAAAACACACACAGAAACATACAACAAGGACCACAGTCAACTAAAACACACATATAAACATACAACAAGGACCACAGTCAACTAAAACACACACAGAAACATACAACAAGGACCAGAGTCAACTAAAACACACACAGAAACATACAACAAGGACCACAGGCAATTAAAACACACACAGAAGCATACAACAAGGACCACAGTCAACTAAAACACACACAGAAACATACAACAAGGACCACAGTCATCTAAAAACACAGAAACATACAACAAGAACAACAGTCAACTAAAACACACACAGAAACATACAACAAGGACCACAGTCAACTAAAAACACACACAGAAACATACAACAAGGACCACAGTCAACCAAAAACACACACAGAAACATACAACAAGGACCACAGTCAACTAAAAACACACACAGAGACATACAACAACGACCACACAGTCAACTAAAAACACACACAGAACAATACAACAAGGACCACAGTCAACTAAAAACACTCACAGAAACATACAACAAGGACCACACAGTCAACTAAAAACACACACAGAAACATACAACAAGGACCACAGTCAACTAAAAAAACACACAGAAACATACAACAAGGACCACACAGTCAACTAAAAACACACACAGAAACATACAACAAGGACCACACAGTCAACTAAAAAACACACAAAAACATACAACAAGGACGAAAGTCAACCATAAACGCACACAAAAACAAAGAACAAATTTAAAGATGAAAAAAAGGCCAAATAAGACATTACAAACACAAAGGGGTTGATAATAGGGCTACCGCCTTGGAACGGTCAGTGGCAAAAAAGGCCGCTGAGGGTTTAAACCAGGTTCTAGGGTACACCAAACCTCACACTTACCCTACTGTCAACCCAATAAAACGGGACAGTGTAAATAAAGAAAGCCCCGCCGTGAACTATTCTCTAACCAACAAGGCAGCATTAATAGGCACTATAAGTAAAGCACAAAGCTCGTGTATATATAAATTATAAACACAAAAAGAAATAGCCTAGAAAGCCACAAAGAAGGTACCCAATGACTTGGCAGAAGCCAGAGCAACAAGAGAATAAAATATTGAGGGCACGATAAGACAAGACTGCAGACAAACATCAAACGTCACCGTCCTTTTGGGCTTTAGGTAGACGTCATCATAGGGTCCACAGCCTGTACGGTCATCGCCTGTGCGGTTAACTTTAGTTTATTGTGTGTAATTTTTCTTTCTTATTTTCAAATCGAACGTAATAATAAGTTATTAGATTTGTATTGGGATATATGCACGAGTTGTTTCGCGTATTAATATTGCGAGACTTTAGGAGCGCAATATTTATGCGCGAAAGAACGAGTGTCATATATCACAATATAAATCTAATAACCTATTTATTGCATACGTATTTTTAAATTAGAACAATAAAATAGATTGTAGCATTTAATTTTCATCAAAAACATTTATTTGAAACATATTGTCGTTACATCGTGGGAATTTTCACAAATGAAATCAACATGGTTACATCACGTTACATAAGTTCTTAGACATGAACAGAAAATTGCACAAATCACGAATGAGTATAAATTACACACTCAATATGACTTTACTGCACTTCAATATGGGCGAATATTGACGTTTCCCTGTTGCATTGAAAGTAAAGGAAGATTGTAAATGCGTATGCAATAATACAAAATCTGGCCTGGATTGATTTTATCGAGACTGGCAGGTACTCGGTTTTGTCAGTGTCACAGGATGGCATATACAGGTATTAAGGATCTGTATATCTCACCATTGTGCTGTGTGTTAAACATTTAATCAGTTCATCATCTCTTTACATCACTCATTTCATCTTCCACTCTACTATCTCTTTACCTTAAGTTAGACATGTCAGATTAGGATTACCACCTTTAAACTTCAGTTGTATTTCACAGGTGATTAAATTTAACCTTTCACACAACTAACCTGGTGGGAAAATCATGCGCGGAGTTGAACATCTCAGTTGGTAGAGAACGGACAGAAGATATTGCCATTACGCAATCTTATATTTATCTTGTAAACGATAGTATATATATTCAGATGTACAGAGAACACGAATCTTGTTTTTAACTCCAAACCCCCATAATGAGACGGCGACATCAGACTTCTGTATGCTCAGAAAAAAGTGCCAATATACTCCCCGAGTCACGACGCCAATTTGTTCGGTTTCTCTGGTCTCACCAGTCGAGCGAAGCCACTCCCAGGGGCGTAGCTATGTTAATTGAATGTACAGGCCCCGAAAGTGGAAGTAACTTAGGCGGATCCGAGGGCTTGCATCCACGGCAATTTTGTGGTTACCTATATTTAAATGTGTACCTCCTATTGCAAAATGTGTATAAATACTTATGTCCACCACCCACCCATCCCCTCCTCCCTTTGAACGTTACGCTTGTGGAAATTAAGTACACCCAACAAATGCGGCAAGTTAGTGTCAGTGGTAAACGATATAATCTCGTTTAACTGACACGTTTTCTTTTGTGGATATTTTAAAAGTTATTTTGACCCAGGAACCTATTGTATGAACTACTCTTTACAATTAAACGCGATTTTAATTCCTTTTCTTGTGCATGTGTACACTACGTGCATATATAATTGAATGCATTGATTGTTTAGGTGGATAAAAAGGTCCTTTTAAATTTCGAAATAATTATTCATTCTTGCAACCATTATAATATTTGAGGAAAATTAGTCGAAAACCAAACAGATACATATTCGGTAACGGAATGCATTGTCTACATATTGAAAGGAGTGTCGGTAAATCTTTTGCAGTTATGAATGTGGGGTCTCAATGGAGGTGTAGTTATTTTGAAGATAAAAAAGGTTTGTTAAATATAATATTACCTTTGATTAGTAATGTCTGCACTGAAGATAACCACTGGTGCACTAAAGGTAACACGCTTTTTGACATGCACCCATATGCACTAAAAGTAGGCACAATACTAACATTGCACTTGTATTCAGATTGGAAATACGACCATATGTCCGGTACAATACTAACAGATTAGAAAATACGACCATATGTCCGGTACAATACTAACATTGCACTTGTATTCAGACTCGAAATACGACCATATGTGCGGTACAATACTAACATTGCACTTGTATTCAGACTGGAAATACGACCATATGTCCGGTACAATACTAACATTGCACTTGTATTCAGATTGGAAATACGACCATATGTCCGGTACAATACTAACATTGTACTTGTATTCAGATTGGAAATACGATCATATGTTTGGTACAATACTAACATTGCACTTGTATTCAGACTGGAAATACGACCATATGTCCGGTACAATATTAACATTGCACTTGTATTCAGACTGGAAAAACGACCATATGTCCGGTACAATACTAACATTGTACTTGTATTCAGACTGGAAATACGACCATATGTCCAGTACAATACTAACATTGTACTTGTATTCAGATTGAAAATACGACCACTTGTATTCAGATTGGAAATACGACCATATGTCCGGTACAATACTAACATTGCGCTTGTATTCAGATTGGAAATACGACCATATGTCCGGTACAATACTAACATTGCACTGAATAGATTGGAAATACGACCATATGTCCGGTACAATACTAACATTGCACTTGTATTCAGATTGGAAATACGACCATATGTCCGGTACAATACTAACATTGCACTTGCATTCAGATTGGAAATAGACCATATATTTTTCAGAGAATAATAAGTCGCAAACTACATTCAGGACAGTTGTATTTATTGGTTACATTTTACGTTCATTTAATGTTTTCTGTTGAAAGGAAAACATTAAAAAACGCTTAATTTTAAGTAAACTTTACTTTTCAATGAGGCAAAGCTATTGCCCACGCATCCAATGTGTATCAATAGGCAGGCGGGACTATTGCCCACGCATCCAATGTGTATCAATAGGCAGGCGGGACTATTGCCCACGCATCCAATGTGTATCAATAGGCAGGCGGGACTATTGCCCACGCATCCAATGTGTATCAATAGGCAGGCGGGACTATTGCCCACGCATCCAATGTGTATCAATAGGCAGGCGGGACTATTGCCCACGCATCCAATGTGTATCAATAGGCAGGCGGGACTATTGCCCACGCATCCAATGTGTATCAATAGGCAGGCGGGACTATTGCCCACGCATCCAATGTGTATCAATAGGCAGGCGGGACTATTGCCCACGCATCCAATGTGTATCAATAGGCAGGCGGGACTATTGCCCACGCATCCAATGTGTATCAATAGGCAGGCGGGACTATTGCCCACGCATCCAATGTGTATCAATAGGCAGGCGGGACTATTGCCCACGCATCCAATGTGTATCAATAGGCAGGCGGGACTATTGCCCACGCATCCAATGTGTATCAATAGGACATGACTACTCCGCTGTCTGATAATACACTATTGGTAGTTGTCTCTATTGGTAGTTGTCTCTATTGGTAGTTGTCTCTGTTGGTAGTTGTCTCTATTGCAGATTTTTTATCATTATCGATCTCACAAGGCATGTTACTGTTGGTACTATAGAGACTGGAAAATAATGCCGACATAAGACATGATTCGCATGTTTCCTAAGTTAATGAAAATACAGTGTAAGGTTTTAGAAGGTCATACGTTTATTAAAAAACATATCTAAAGCTGCGTAACATTTTATTTGTAGCTTTAGATTTAACAAACTTCAAGATAACAGCATAAATAACGACCCTGTTATATCAGGTACCGTGTTTTTGGTATGTTTGGTTGAGTGCAATGAAACGCATAGACTAAAGAAGTTTTTGATGATATCTTTCATGCAAGCCGATACTGTTAAGCTAAGATTTAATTGCAGTCCAATATATGCAATGCGCGCAACTATTTGCCCCGAATAGTATTCGAATGTATAACGTTACTGCTGGCACCTGCTATCAGTATTCTATCTTAAAAGCACATATTTTAGTTTTGACAAGGTCGACATTGTCTCTAAAAACACCACCACAACTTACGTCAAGATATTATGAGAAAAGTAATGGATCTCTTGTATATCATAATAAATGTATCATATGATTAATCTTTTTTTTATAAAAATCTATTCAGAAGCATGTCTATGTGAATGGCTTTGAATTCGACCTTAAACAAATACATTTAAGTTTACTCGAAATAAATCAATCCTACGACGGGTGGTAAATCTTTTTGATTCGCGTGTATTTGTAGTGGTGGTGCGGGTGGTGGGAGTGGGGGGCTCTTTCATAACGTTTAAATATGTGGCCTAATTTTGCTCAAACTAACCCATAAATGATATGTCGTGAACATCTAAATACACAATACCATTTTGATATCAAGTCCTATCCAGCAGTTCTCCTCGACCATTTTCTGATTTGACATTTGAAAATGTGATTACGAAATTCTTATCGGTCGAACGCATAACATGTGCAACTACAACGCTACACAATATAAATATTCCAATAGGATGAATCATATGTGGTTTAGAATTTGCGTTTATAGGTCTCACACCTCTATTATCTCCCCTGAAAGCTCACGGACCTAGAGACAAAAGGAAAACAGAAAATAATTCTATTTTTTCTCAATTTTAGGCAATTTTTAATTTGAAAAATAGGCTTTTCTTTGCTTTAGCATACATCTGCAGTGTAAAAGACAGATGATACAGAAAATCCCATGTTGATATGAGGTTTCATTCAAATTTCAGAATTGTTTGACCAAAGCACCACATATTCAGCTAGATAGTGTATGAATTTTGTATTTTCCATAGGGTTCACAAAACATGAGCGAGGAAAAAAACCAACCTGGCTAACTTATATATTTTATTGTTTTAAATTACTGGTCTTGGCTATACTGAAGATATTAAACCAACAACAATGTCTGCTGCCCTGCTTTGAAGCTCAGATGTTGGAAAAGGCTGTACAGTAACCCTATGGGAAAATTAATTGTGGTGTGAGACCTGAAGAGTAGCTAATTTTTCATCATAGTCCCACAGACGTCTTTTTTTTAAAGCCCGTTATACACCTTGATTCAATTGATTTGTGTTTTAGTTTCAAAGTAATGATTTGTCAGACAATTTCAACTAGTTGTTGGTACAGATGAAGAATGTGTTTGGCACATATTGTGTCCAGTATATGCCCATATCAGGTATTTGATATAAATCTCATAATAACATTTTCGAGCAATTTGTGTGCATGTATGTATACTTTTTTGACAGCTGTGTAATCATGACAACTCATGTGATAAATAAAAACATGATGTTTTCTGGTGTATACATGTGCATTGTGTCAGAAGCCACATGTTTCTGTAAGGAAATATCACAGAGACAGCAGATATCTAATTTGATATATCTGATATCTCCCATATTGTTGATGTCTCAAATTTAAAGTTGTCAACAACTCATCTTTGTATGCCATACTGGACAGTGATCACATAAGTGATTGTTGTTGCTGCTGCTGTTGTTGTTGTTGTTGTTGTTGTATCTTCCAACTATCAAGTTTCTGTTGGTGTTCTCCATATTTATTACAGAGACAAATAATGTTGCTGTTCTGTTTAGGTGGAATTTCTCATTATTGTATTTCTGTTATCTAGTCGAAATAGGTGCATTTCTTGATTTTTTTATTTTTTTACCGAAACAGTTACAGTTACAGCTTCAATTATTTTTTATTCTATATGGGGTATTTATGTACTGTGTTGCATTTCCTGAAAGCAGGTGACACAGATCATGTTTGGGGAAATTTTCATGCAGATTGAGAGAAAAATGGCAGATATATTACAGAAATACTACATTTGGTGGCATTTCTTGTGTATTTTTATGTTAAAGGCACAATACCGCCAAAATTCAAGTGATACTCAGACTTTCATATCTTTTCATGTACTCAGACCTAAGCTTATTTGGGGGTTAATTTGACATGTAGAATTTAAATGCATAGCTATTGACTGGTATACTTTAGACTTTTATCTTGTTACCATGGATACAGAAAGAAATGATATTTTTCCTATTAAAATTTCAGCAGTTGATCATTGAATACATATGTTTGATACCATGATATGAACTAATATTATTTTAATCATAATTATAAGATAGCAGATGACAAAAGGGGATTGTGGTAAAAATCTCATGAAGATTGAGGCACAAATGGTGTAGTTATCACACAAATGCTACATATTATGAAAACATGTTTTGGACTTTTATTTCACAGCGGGAACTTGTCGAATCCACGCGTTACTCTCAATCACATAATCCTGAATCATTTCACTTGTAAATATGATAGAAGCATGCTTATGGTCTTATTTTATAGGTACTGCACATAGCTACTAAATGTTATGTTATGGATGATGTTGCTAAAAATATTTACTCTCTTCAGGTCTCACACCTCTATTATCTCCCCTGAAAGCTCACGGACCTAGAGACAAAAGGAAAACAGAAAATAATTCTATTTTTTCTTAATTTTAGGCAATTTTTAATTTGAAAAATAGGCTTTTCTTTGCTTTAGCATACATCTGCAGTGTAAAAGACAGATGATACAGAAAATCCCATGTTGATATGAGGTTTCATTCAAATTTCAGAATTGTTTGACCAAAGCACCACATATTCAGCTAGATAGTGTATGAATTTTGTATTTTCCATAGGGTTCACAAAACATGAGCGAGGAAAAAAACCAACCTGGCTAACTTATATATTTTATTGTTTTAAATTACTGGTCTTGGCTATACTGAAGATATTAAACCAACAACAATGTCTGCTGCCATGCTTTGAAGCTCAGATGTTGGAAAAGGCTGTACAGTAACCCTATGGGAAAATTAATTGTGGTGTGAGACCTATAGGGAGGCGCGGGGGAGAATGGGGAGGGCTCGAAAAGGGATGTGAAATCGCAATATGCGGTTTAGATTTGGTGAATCATGGAGCATTTTCAAAAATATTTAGTTGTTAAATCCAATGATGAATAACTGTGAACCCGTTACGCCCTCTTCCCGCCTAAAAAATCCGAAAAGCATATGTTTAAACTCCCCTCCCTGGATCAGACCTTATACATGAACTTGGCATAGTGGTAACATCAGACTTCCGGGCTAAACTAGGAACGTCTATAAGATCCATTAAAAGCTTACTTTAATTTTCGAAACGTTTTAAGATATCATTTAAATACTAGGTCCTCTCTGGGTATCAGTTTTACACTAAAAAGCAAAAGCATGTAACAAAATACGTATCAGGTGTAGAGTGCCAATGTTATACCTGTTGAATAATAATGCCGAAAGAATACTTTTAGAGACAATTAAATGATGATAGAAATACATAAACATTTGGAAACAAGAGTCCCAAGAGAGTTCTACTGGTTTAAGGCTGAATTATGTCCATAATATGCTTAAACGATTTGTATATCGTTGATACAAATCTTTGGCATGTTGTGGGTCCTGGACCATTCCACTGCATGCATTACACACACACACACATATACTATTATACCACAATAGCCTAAATACACACTATGCATCGTGTAATACTCGAGGATATACACAGCATATGCTAGTTATTGTGGTATAAATACAATAGAGCATGAGTCTTGCACGTGTACGGACTCGCTAACGCTCGTGCATTATCTCCCCGTACACGTGCAAAACTCATGCTCTATCCTATACCTATGCATCGTGTAATACCCGAGGATATACGCAGCATATGCTAGTTATTGTGGTATAAATACAATAGAGCATGAGTCTTGCACGTGTACGGACGATAATGCACTCGCTAACGCTCGTGCATTATCTCCCCGTACACGTGCAAGACTCATGCTCTATTCTATACTTGTACCATAGCTCTAATGGTTTTCCTTTGTTCTTGCTTATGATATAATTTTCATAAACCTGAAGGTCTGGGCCTAAACCGTGCTATAAATGCCGGTATATTTCATATAAATGACAGATTCGGCAGTTATACCATGGTCTACACAATTTTACGCACTCGCAGTTGTAATTTACAACACACCTGTTAATCAAAACGACTACACCGTTACCAAAACAGCACTCCTTGACACTGCATTTGCCCAATAATATACAAAGGCGATTGGCTACAATAATCAAAACATGGGTCATGTCCATGTCGCGTGATAATGCTATTTCTTGATTGGATCGAGCTGTTAATTTTACTAAAACTGCAACGCCCTAAAACTTCTTGCACATGCGTAGGTGGATAAATGTCAATTACCGGCAATTTCTAAGGTACAAAACATTTATACAGCATAAATCGCATACGAGAAAAGTATGCTATAAATGTTTTGTACCTTAGAAATTGCCGGTAATTGACATTTTGATGGACAGGTTGTGTGTAAACTTACAACTATGCGCGTGTACAATGGAGTAGGCCATGGTATAACTGCCGAATCTGTCCGTTAATAATATAGATATATAATGTAAAATATCAGACATTTATGTCAGTTCCTTGGTCAGAATAGTACGAAAATACAAATTGGAAGTTTGAAGTTTTCTGATATTTAAAGAATCAAAGCTAACAAGAATTTTGTATAAACAATTTCAAAGGGCCATAACTCCACGACAACTCATCGAACCAGAATGCGATGAAAATGTGCGCATCTCCGCTTGATATTGATGGTTCCCAGCAAGTTTCGCGAAATGTCGATAAAAGGTGATAGAGAAGTAGCGCGGACACGAATTTTATATAAAATATTTCAAATGGCAATAACTCCATGAAAAATCATCGAACCATAACGCGACGACAATATGCGCATCTCCGCTTAATATTGATGCTTCCACATTGATGGTTCCCAGCAAGTTTCGTGAAATTTCGACAAGAGGTTATAGAGAAGTAGCGTGGACAAAAAAAATCTATAAAAAAATCAAAGGACAATATCTCCATGAAGTATCATCTAATCCGAACGCGATGACAATATGCGCATCTCCACTTGAGAGTAAGGGCAATAACTCCATGAAAGTCAACGAATCCGAACGCGATGAAAATATGCGCATCTCCGTTTGATATTGATGCTTCCCAACAAGTTTCACGAAATTTCGACAAGACGTTATAGAGAAGTAGCGCGGACAAGAAGTGTATATAAAAAATTACAAAGGGCAATAACTCCATGAAAAATCATCGAAACGGAACGAGACAATATGCGCATCTCCACTTGATATTGATGGTTCCCAGCAAGTTTCGCGAACTTTCAATAAGCGGTTATAAAGAACTAGCACGGACAAGAATTTTCTATAAAAAAATGCTAAGGGCAATAACTCCATGACAATCATCGAACAGGAACGCGACGACAACATGCGCATCTTCACTTGATAGTGATGCTTCCCAACAAGTTTCGCGAAAATCAAACAGGGTTACTGAGAAATAGCGCGGACAAAAGTGACAACGGACGAACGTACACTATTTCCAGATCCCCTCGCCTTCGGCGGGGGATTATAAAGGGAAAAAGTTGATGGGAAATTGTCCGCACTTTCTTTTAAGACCAAGATAACTTCATGAAATAACATATTTCCAGAAAAAACGCGAGGGCGTGTAGGGGAGAGGGGTGTGCTTTGTATGTAATGGGGCGTGTGGTAAGCTTTTTAAATAATTGAAGGACCATAACTCTGCTGTTTCTAGTCTGACATGACTAGTTTTTAATTTGTCCACCCTTTCTTCTATGTGGTTAGGGGTGCGGGGGAGGAATGGTGTTGAGTGTGGCGTGGTTAGCAACGGGGAGTGAGTCAGAATAAGGCATTTTTTTCAAACTTATCCTAGCTTTTATCGATATTAACAATAAAAGCACGTTTGATAAAGATCGGATAAAAGCTTGGTTACATCTAGCGTTAGAACACTTTCAAATAATTATAAAATGAGATTAGTTTTAATATTGCGGAAAAAAATTATTTATTAAATAAAACAACGTAAGTTATGCTTGGTTGTAACAGAAACCCCGCATTCCCCTAGTTTACTTTCATGTTCTTATTCAATGCCCTTCGTACACGAATAATGTGCTTACGCTTACGATGGTGTTGCTTATGAGTGGTTACGTAAGCCTGAAAGGGTGTGACAATGAAATGGAGATTATATAAAGCTGCTGATATGATTATGTCCACAAGGATGGTGACGATTACAGCGACGATGAACACTTAGTGTTTTGGGTTATATAACATTATATGCCAATAAAATCGACGAAGAATACGTATCTATTTATGTATATGTTTTTAAATTATATATAAATTTATTATAATGCTCAAGAAGTATAAAACCAAATATCTTAAAATTATTCCTAATGAAATAGCGACACAATGTTTGATGAAAGAATGTAAGATATCTCCGGATCGAGAGTTTAAACATTCGCCATAACATGTGTTCTAGGTAACTAGCTAAATAAAATTAAGAAAAAATAATAAAACATATAATTTATACAGCTCAGCTCTTTGGTATTATTAAATAGAATCAATGTCACAAAAACATAAACCTTTCCGGGAAATCAACAAATAAAAAACAAGTTTATCCCTACCTTAACCCTTCACAATATCGAAAAGCACTGTCAAAACTCCATTCGGTGGTGAATATCCGGAATTGAACAAATGATTACATAATATGACTGTCACACCCGGTTGTTCATTCGCGAATGGCATAGGGCGGAGCTAAGA
Source organism: Cyrtodaria siliqua (assembly GCA_037043455.1). NCBI lineage: Eukaryota > Metazoa > Mollusca > Bivalvia > Adapedonta > Hiatellidae > Cyrtodaria > Cyrtodaria siliqua. Next base: position 11,693 of record JAWPHD010002303.1, read on the forward strand.
TTATACATAATTGTTTAGTAAAGAGGATTGTTAGTTCAATAACTAGTTCCACTCTTTAAAGCATAAAATAATACAAAATACATTTAGTTCTTTAAAACACTTTTCAGATATAGTTTACGATAAACGCGAATTGGAGCGGTCTTAAAGCCTTCGTTAACAATAAATGTTTTGGAATTAACTGTAACTTCTAATGTTAACAATAACTGTACAAAGTATGAAAAGCTGTACACATGAAATACCGTTAAAGTAATGTCCATAGCAACATAACTCAGGTTTACAAGATTGAAATATTTTAGTTCAGTTATACATTATTCTGTGTGACATGCTCCGTACTATGGTGGCTGATTTCTGCCATTGTCGTCTTTCGTGTTTTCGTTATTTCGCCCCCGAAAATCCGACAGAAGGAAAAGACGACAGGACGAAAAGACGCCAAATGCAGCGCGAAAAGACGACAGAACGAAAAGACGACAGAACGACAGAAGGAAAACCAGCTCAAACTGTTGTTTTAACCATGCCTTCACACAAGAATAAGTAATAGATATAGTCTGGCTTATTTAAACAAACGTGTTTAAATAACCAACAAGCTGAGACAGACTCTATCTGTTTTGTAATATGGTGTACTTAGTAACACTGTGACGTCAGAGTGACGTCCGTACTATAAATTCCTCTATTTGGTAATTGTAGTACGGTATAGCCACGCCCGTTAGTTACCCTAAATTGAACGATTAATGCTTTGCATTCAACAAAATAAATGTCACCGACCATGCTACAATTTATGTTAAAGTCTTTACGATCAAACTGATTCTGGGTAATATCTTCCAGCTAAGTAGTTTACATACATAGATGATTTAGATACGACAAATACAACTGAATAGATGTTTACCTTCATTTCATTGACTGTGCATATATCTATAAACTATGGAATATATTCTGTCAGATGTACTTCTCCATATGAGCCGGAGTAAAAATAAAAACACTATATTTTCGGGCCCAGTCCATTCCCATACCACAATAAACTTTCCATAGGGTCTCATTGTAATGTGTTCGTGGCATACTAAGAGATAAACAGAATTAACAACATGTATGTATGCTTATATATCAAAATTTAGCGTAATCATATGACAAAAATACAACACCGTGGTGATCAGAACCATGATGTGTAAAACGAGGCAGAATTAGGATCTCTTCCTAAAATGCTGTAGATTTAGAACCTGGTAAGGATAAATCAATGTATGCAATGGCAAGTCTGTAAAAAAGTAGAAAAGCGAACCTTTTTTTTTATCTACCACCTTCATCTGTAGGGCACGAGTATCAAGCGAGATAATGGTGCTGGGAGTCTTTTAATGCATGAGATACAAAAGTCGGACAGAACTTGAAGCATGCACAGAACTTCGTCTAACAAATACACCAAGTTAAACAAAGAACAATTACATGACTATATAACCGTTTACATTAAATGAGACATCACATACATGAGACATCACAGACATAAAAAGGTTGACACTATGGGTACCGCCTTATAAGGATTAATGGAGAAAAGACCGGGAGGGGTAACCTGGTTCTAAGATGCACCAAATCCCGGCCAGGCTGTATACATATCCTCTAATGAAATAGGCAGCATTAATAGGACATATACGTCAAACATAGAACTGATCATGTACATATGAATATAGAACAAAAGGAAGAAAGCCATCAAGGAAGTATTCAGTGACTTGGTAGAAGCCATAGAATTGCGATAAGTGTGGGTTGGGTGTACTTTAAGATAATGAAATAAAAAACATAGTCACCATTCTTGTTTTTGAGAAAAGGGCAGTTATGACTCTAAACAGTTTAAACATGTATAAGCTTTGGAGAAAAAAGGCACACACACTGTTGTCTTTAACTGTTAAGTTCTACATACCTTTTTTCTTTAAATAGATTCAGTAATGTGTAAAAATAGTATGCAGTCATCAATTCTTACCTTTCTGGCAGACATTTATGCGCTAAGTATGAAACAGCTATAGCGGCTAAACCAATCGTTCCGTGGTCTGTATCAAAATACTGAATATATACTTGATTTTATGTTGTCAACAAATAACTTCATTGTCTGGGCACTTAATTAGGTTCTACTGAAAAAATATATAAAGTTAGAAAAAGTATGTTATTTTTGTACAGTGGCTCTTAGTGGTATGCACGAAACAGATGCGCATACACGACTGTATGTAATGTCCTTAATGGTAACAGATGCGTACACAACTGTATGTAATGTCCTTAATGGTAACAGATGCGCATACACAACTGTATGTAATGTCCTTAATGGTAACAGATGCGCATACACAACTGTATGTAATGTCCTTAATGGTAATATGTCATAGGGTCCCCGTCTGTTCGGTCACAGCACATTTGACGGGGAAAGCTTAGTGGAGAACTGTAAATGGGTCACCCACTAAACATGCAGTGCGTTGCAAACTAATAAGGTCATGGCCTATTTCATTCATTTTTTCTGACAGTAAAATACATCAAGACAAAGGATCTATCGAAGTTGGTAAATTACGTCGGCAAAGAAGTCATGTTGTCATAGTAATTTTTGCAAAATATTTATTTTTAAAGTAGTGTTTGAGAGTTACAATAATACATTTATGCAAAGGTTTTTTGAAGTACATGGTAAAGGTAGTAGCTTTTTAGTTTTACAAAGGTAACGAATGTAAAAGTCCTCAACTTGAATAAAAGCCCTAGAAAAACGAATCAGTTGAGAAAACGGTTTAATAAATATTTAATTCGAAGAACTGCTCCAAGCTTGATTAAATAGTTCATACTACACACTTATTAAACAATTTCATTAAAGGGCAAGCACCTTTGACACTATCACGTGTACTTATAAAATAATTTAGGTGAACACGCATCATCTGTTGTATCGAACAATACCTGGTTCCATTTAGCCGAACATGCTATTATATACTGAGCAAAAATAGAAACGTCCCCAACTTTACCCATATATTTAGACACAATGAAATTATATTTTATTTAGTCTTATATGCCAATACCTTTGTTAAAGGCCAGCACTGTCATGAATTTTTTTTCTTTGAATCAAACTTGTGGACAAACTTATTACCCTTGATTTGGTTTAAACAGCATTTCCGGGTCTTGTGGTTAAAACTTTGAGTTAACACAGTTTTGTTATATTGAAATAAACAGAGAATGACCTCATCACCACAAAAACAGAGAAAAGACGCTGATCTTTTCACTCATTTTTGCGCCATACAGCTTTCAAGAACGAATATTTTCAGATTACCTCCCTAATAATATAGTGATTTTAGCAGCAACAGACAAACTTTGGTTTTTGATGATTATTAATATTGATCAGAATGATTGAGTGATAAGTATAAAATGATGAAATTATATCTAGATTGGTGTACAAAGTGTAACAAAGTCAACCCTATGCAAATCACAGCTTAAAAGAGGGACGTTTCTATTTTTGCTGAGTATATATTCACGGTATAACATGGAAAAGTTTGATACTTGCAACAAGTGTATACGGTTTGAATCAACATATTTAAACAAAGATGAAATAGTTATAACTACATATACAAGTTAAGCAGTTCAATTATCTGCATGATCATGTTAATATATACATAGATGAAGTGTCAATTTATTTTAATAGTGTTCTTCCTGTTAGTTAAATTCTTTACCTTTTTTCAATTTGCACAAACATGACTAGGCATAAAATACAGTGTTTATGCAATATCATAATCCGGTTAAACCCTTACCATTTGTTACCAAGTAATTTGTATCGCGGAATATAATGTGAACTATCTTGTCATTTATTAAGATTCAATTTGAGTGTCATAACTTAAACCAGTGTGACCATTAAGAATCGCGCAAGAAAGGTTTTAATTTCGGCCACAAAATCAATATACGTACATTTTAACCCTTTATTTTAAATATAGCAACTGTTGCTAATCTCTGTCCATTTTCTGGTATAGGCTAAATATAAAAATGTCATACCGATTATCACAATACAAGTTAATTTCTGTCCCATCGATACACAACTTACACAACTTATACAGCGCTTCCGTGGTCGAGGGGTTGACGACGTTTCTGTGGTCGAGGGGTTAACGACGTTTCTGTGGTCGAGGAGTTGACGACGTTTCTGTGGTCGAGGAGTTAACGACGTTTCTGTGGTCGAGGGTTGACGACGTTTCTGTGGTCGAGGAGTTGACGACGTTTCTGTGGTCGAGGGTTGACGATGTGACTGTGGTCGAGGAGTTAACGACGTTTCTGTGGTCGAGGGGTTGACGACGTTTCTGTGGTCGAGGGTTGACGACGTTACTGTGGTCGAGGAGTTAACGACGTTTCTGTGGTCGAGGGGTTGACGACGTTTCTGTGGTCGAGGAGTTGACGACGTTTCTGTGGTCGAGGGTTGACGACAAAACTGTGGTCGAGGAGTTAACGACGTTTCTGTGGTCGAGAGGTTGACGACGTTTCTGTGGTCGAGGAGTTGACGACGTTTCTGTGGTCGAGGGGTTGACGACGTTTCTGTGGTCGAGGAGTTTACGACGTTTCTGTGGTCGAGGGTTGACGACGTAACTGTGGTCGAGGAGTTAACGACGTTTCTGTGGTCGAGGGGTTGACGACGTTTCTGAAGTCGAGGAGTTGACGACGTTTCTGTGGTCGAGGGGTTGACGACATTTCTGTGGTCGAGGAGTTGACGACGTTTCTGTGGTCGAGGGGTTGACGACGTTTCTGTGGTCGAGGAGTTGACGACGTTTTTGTGGTCGAAGGGTTGACGACGTTTCTGTGGTCGAGGGGTTGACGACGTTCTGTGATCGAGGCGTTAACGACGTTTCTATGGTCGCGGCGTTAACGACGTTTCTGTGGTCGAGGGGTTGACGACGTTTCTTCGGTCGTGGGGTTAACGACGTTCTGTGATCGAGGCGTTAACGACGTTTCTATGGTCGCGGCGTTAACGACGTTTCTGTGGTCGAGGGGTTGACGACGTTTCTGTGGTCGAGGGGTTGACGACGTTTTTGTGGTCGAAGGGTTGACGAAGTTTCTGTGGTCGAGGGGTTGACGACGTTTCTGTGGTCGAGGAGTTGACGACGTTTCTTTGGTCGTGGGGTTAACGACGTTCTGTGATCGAGGCGCTAACGACGTTTCTGTGGTCGCGGCGTTAACGACGGTTCTGTGGTCGAAGGGTTGACGACGTTTCTGTGGTCGAGGAGTTGACGACGTTTCTGTGGTCGAGGGGTTGACGACGTCTCTGTGATCGAGGGGTTGACGACGTTACTGTGGTCGAAAGGTTGACGACGTTTCGGTGGTCGAGGAGTTGACGACGTTTCTGTGGTCGAGGGGTTAACGACGTTTCTGTGGTCGAGGAGTTCACGACGTTTCTGTGGTCGAGGAGTTACCGACGTTTCTGTGGTCGAGAGGTTATCGACGTTTCTGTGGTCGAGGGGTTGACGACGTTACTGTGGTCGAGGAGTTGACGACGTTTCCGTGGTCGAGGGGTTGACGACGTTTCTGTGGTCGAGGAGTGGACGACGTTTCTGTGGTCGAGGGGTTGACGACGTTACTGTGGTCGAGGGGTTGACGACGTTTCCGTTGTCGAGTGGTTGACGACGTTTCTGTGGTCGAGGAGTGGACGACGTTTCTGTGGTCGAAGAGTGGACGACGTTTCTGTGGTCGAGGGGTTAACGACGTTTCTGTGGTCGAGGGGTTGACGACGTTTCTGTGGTCGAGGAGTTAACGCCTTTTTTTGAGTTAACGAAGTTTCTGTGGTAGAGGAGTTGACGCCGTTTTTTGACGACGTTTCTGTGGTCGAGGGGTTGACGACGTTTCTGTGGTCGAGGGTTGACGACGTTTCCGTTGTCGAGTGGTTGACGACGTTTCTGTGGTCGAGGAGTGGACGACGTTTCTGTAGTCGAGGAGTTGACGACGTTTTCGTGGTCGAGGGGTTGACGACGTTTCTGTGGTCGAGGAGTTAACGACGTTTCTGTGGTCGAAGAGTGGACGACGTTTCTGTGGTCGATAGGTTACGACGTTTCTGTGGTCGAGGGGTTGACGACGTTTCTGTGGTCGAGGAGTTAACGCCTTTTTTTGAGTTAACGAAGTTTCTGTGGTCGAGGAGTTGACGCCGTTTTTTGACGACGTTTCTGTGGTCGAGGGGTTGACGACGTTTCTGTGGTCGAGGGTTGACGACGTTACTGTGGTCGAGGAGTTAACGACGTTTCTGTGGTCGAGGAGTTGACGACGTTTCTGTGGTCGAGGGGTTGACGACATTTCTGTGGTCGAGGAGTTGAAGTCGTTTCTGTGGTCGAGGGGTTGACGACGTTTCTGTGGTCGAGGAGTTGACGACGTTTTTGTGGTCGAAGGGTTGACGACGTTTATGTGGTCGAGGGGTTGACGACGTTTCTGTGGTCGAGGAGTTGACGACGTTTCTTTGGTCGTGGGGTTAACGACTTTTGTGATCGAGGCGTTAACGACGTTTCTGTGGTCGAGGGGTTGACGACGTTTCTGTGGTCGAGGGGTTGACGACGTTTTGTGGTCGAAGGGTTGACGACGTTTCTGTGGTCGAGGGGTTGACGACGTTTCTGTGGTCGAGGAGTTGACGACGTTTCTGTGATCGAGGCGCTAACGACGTTTCTGTAGTCGCGGCGTTAACGACGGTTCTGTGGTCGAAGGGTTGACGACGTTTCTGTGGTCGAGGAGTTGACGACGTTTCTGTGGTCGAGGGTTGACGACGTAACTGTGGTCGATGAGTTAACGACGTTTCTGTGGTCGAGGGGTTGACGACGTTTCTGTGGTCGAGGAGTTGACAACGTTTCTGTGGTCGAGGGATTGACGACATTTCTGTGGTCGAGGAGTTGACGACGTTTCTGTGGTCGAGGGGTTGACGACGTTTCTGTGGTCGAGGAGTTGACGACGTTTTTGTGGTCGAAGGGTTGAAGACGTTTCTGTGGTCGAGGGGTTGACGACGTTTCTGTGGTCGAGGAGTTGACGACGTTTCTTCGGTCGTGGGGTTAACGACGTTCTGTGATCGAGGCGTTAACGACGTTTCTATGGTCGCGGCGTTAACGACGTTTCTGTGGTCGAGGGGTTGACGACGTTTCTGTGGTCGAGGGGTTGACGACGTTTTTGTGGTCGAAGGGTTGACGACGTTTCTGTGGTCGAGGGGTTGACGACGTTTCTGTGGTCGAGAAGTTGACGACGTTTCTTTGGTCGTGGGGTTAACGACGTTCTGTGATCGAGGCGCTAACGACGTTTCTGTGGTCGCGGCGTTAACGACGGTTCTGTGGTCGAAGGGTTGACGACGTTTCTGTGGTCGAGGAGTTGACGACGTTTCTGTGGTCGAGGGGTTGACGACGTCTCTGTGATCGAGGGGTTGACGACGTTACTGTGGTCGAAAGGTTGACGACGTTTCGGTGGTCGAGGAGTTGACGACGTTTCTGTGGTCGAGGGGTTAACGACGTTTCTGTGGTCGAGGAGTTACCGACGTTTCTGTGGTCGAGAGGTTATCGACGTTTCTGTGGTCGAGGGGTTGACGACGTTACTGTGGTCGAGGAGTTGACGACGTTTCCGTGGTCGAGGGGTTGACGACGTTTCTGTGGTCGAGGAGTGGACGACGTTTCTGTGGTCGAGGGATTGACGACGTTACTGTTGTCGAGGGGTTGACGACGTTTCCGTTGTCGAGTGGTTGACGACGTTTCTGCGGTCGAGGAGTGGACGACGTTTCTGTGGTCGAGGAGTTGACGACGTCTTCGTGGTCGAGGGGTTGACGACGTTTCTGTGGTCGAGGAGTTAACGACGTTTCTGTGGTCGAAGAGTGGACGACGTTTCTGTGGTCGATAGGTTAACGACGTTTCTGTGGTCGAGGAGTTGACGCCGTTTTTTGACGACGTTTCTGTGATCGAGGGGTTGACGACGTTTCTGTGGTCGAGGAGTTGACGTCGATTCTGTGGTCGAGGGGTTGACGACGTTTCTGTGGTCGAGGAGTTGACGACGTTTCTGTGGTCGAGGGGTTGACGACGTTTCTGTGGTCGAGAGGTAAAGACGTTTCTGTGGTCGAGGCGTTAACGACGTTTTTGTGGTCGAGGAGTTAACGATGTTTCTGTGGTCGAGAGGTTTACGACGTTTCTGTGGTCGAGGGGTTGACGACGTTACTGTGATCGAGGAGTTAACGACGTTTCTGTGGTCGAGGAGTAACCGACGTTTCTGTGGTCGAGGGGTTGACGACGTTACTATGGTCGAGGAGTTGACGACGTTTCCGTGGTCGAGGGGATGACGACGTTTCTGTGGTCGAGGAGTGGACGACGTTTCTGTGGTCGAGGAGTTGACGACGTTTTCGTGGTCAAGGTGTTGACGACGTTTCTCAGGTCGAGGAGTTAACGACGTTTCTGTGGTCAAGGAGTGGACGACGTTTCTGTGGTCGATAGGTTAACGACGTTTCTGTGTTCGCGGCGTTAACGACGTTTCTGTGGTCGAGGGGTTGACGACGTTTCTGTGGTCGAGGGGTTGACGACGTTTTTGTGGTCGAAGGTTTGACGACGTTTCTGTGGTCGAGGGGTTGACGACGTTTCTGTGGTCGAGGAGTTGACGACGTTTCTTTGGTCGTGGGGTTAACGACGTTCTGTGATCGAGGCGCTAACGACGTTTCTGTGGTCGCGGCGTTAACGACGGTTCTGTGGTCGAAGGGTTGACGACGTTTCTGTGGTCGAGGAGTTGACGACGTTTCTGTGGTCGAGGGGTTGACGACGTCTCTGTGATCGAGGGGTTGACGACGTTACTGTGGTCGAAAGGTTGACGACGTTTCTGTGGTCGAGGGGTTAACGACGTTTCTGTGGTCGAGGAGTTAACGACGTTTCTGTGGTCGAGGAGTTACCGACGTTTCTGTGGTCGAGAGGTTATCGACGTTTCTGTGGTCGAGGGGTTGACGACGTTACTGTGGTCGAGCGGTTGACGACGTTTCCGTGGTCGAGGGGTTGACGACGTTTCTGTGGTCGAGGAGTGGACGACGTTTCTGTGGTCGAGGGATTGACGACGTTACTGTGGTTGAGGGGTTGACGACGTTTCCGTTGTCGAGTGGTTGACGACGTTTCTGCGGTCGAGGAGTGGACAACGTTTCTGTGGTCGAGGAGTTGACGACATTTTCCTGGTCGAGGGGTTGACGACGTTTCTGTGGTCGAGGAGTTAACGACGTTTCTGTGGTCGAAGAGTGGACGACGTTTCTGTGGTCGATAGGTTAACGACGTTACTGTGGTCGAGGAGTTGACGCCGTTTTTTGACGACGTTTCTGTGATTGAGGGGTTGACGACGTTTCTGTGGTCGAGGAGTTGACGTAGTTTCTGTGGTCGAGGGGTTGACGACGTTTCTGTGGTCGAGGAGTTGACGACGTTTCTGTGGTCGAGGGGTTGACGACGTTTCTGTGATCGAGGGGTTGACGACGTTACTGTGGTCGAGGGGTTGACGACGTTTCTGTGGTCGAGAGGTTAAAGACGTTTCTGTGGTCGAGGCGTTAACGACGTTTTTGTGGTCGAGGAGTTAACGACGTTTCTGTGGTCGAGAGGTTTACGACGTTTCTGTGGTCGAGGGGTTGACGACGTTACTGTGATCGAGGAGTTAACGACGTTTCTGTGGTCGAGGAGTTACCGACGTTTCTGTGGTCGAGAGGTCAACGACGTTTCTGTGGTCGAGGGGTTGACGACGTTACTATGGTCGAGGAGTTGACGACGTTTCCGTGGTCGAGGGGATGACGACGTTTCTGTGGTCGAGGAGTGGACGACGTTTCTGTGGTCGAGGAGTTGACGACGTTTTCGTGGTCGAGGGGTTGACGACGTTTCTCAGGTCGAGGAATTAACGACGTTTCTGTGGTCGAGGAGTTGACGACGTTTCTGTGGTGAAGGGGTTGAGGACGTTTCTGTGGTCGATGGGTTAACGACGTTTCGTTGTAAACCGTCTTGCCTCTCATCGCTGCTGGTTCGAATCCGACTAGGAGCTCAACTTGTGACATGTGTCCCTTTAAGATTGAGGAAACTTAATATATTGTCAACTTGTGAGAAAGTGTCGATTCTTACGGATGGCGGGAGGTATAAAGTACTGGTTTTACCCAGAAAAAACTTGGGAGATCTATCTCTACCACAAAAAATTCGACTGTCATATATGGCCTAAAATGTGCTAAAATGACGTAAAACAGCAAGCAAGCAACTGATACAAATTAAGTAGTAGACAGCGTTGGAGTGATTATGATGCGGAGTGAACCTGAGAACATGTACAAACAACACTGAGACGGGTACTCGGACCCGGGTTGCATTGACGAGAATGGAGTACACTACCGAATGCGCATCCTTGATGCGCGCATATGCACATTGTATACGCATATCATCAAATGTGATCCCTAACCCTTCATCCATGTCACACCCTGAGTGCATGTCACACCCTGAGTGCATGTCCAGGTTGATGAGTATGAGAAAGAACGTACCTTTATACAGGAATAGGAAAACTTACCAAGACGCACTCTGTATAATGGAAAACTAAAGATGTCAAATGCATTTAAAATTACATGTTTAGTTTCCTTTATACAGGATGCGTCTTGGTACACATACACCTAGACTTGCACTCAGGGTAGGCCAGGCGTAAGAGTTAATGTTCACGATCATGGTTTGATATTACACGTGTTTTTTTCTAAATCAGAAAGGTAATACGGATTTCTTTTCTTCAAAATAATGTGATTGTATCTCTCTACTGGCTAAAGCGACCAATTATGAGCAATTTAATTGTAAATATAATAGTAAATATAATAGCGTGTGTGGGGTTCTTTCACAATTCAATTCATTCACAGATTTACATATGTAAACAGCAATGGAACATATGTAAACAGCAATGGAACATATGTAAACAGCAATGGATATATAGCAATACATCATATTTAACAATCATTATGGCGAGTAAGCGACAGAACAGATAAAGAGATAATTCATAATAGTGTGTGATAATATAAAGTTTTACAAGTACTTTTATATTTATGACAAAAAAATGGTAAATATATAACAAAATATATGACTACCAACTAAGTTAACACTCAGTTGTATATTATCTAAATTTGAGCACCGTTATATAGTGCCTATAAAGTGGGAGAACAACTTCCAGATTAAGTTTATCCCTTGAAATAGGTACATTTATCGTACGTTATTTTGACATTATGATTTATAGATTTTGTTGTAAATAGACGTCGATAGGATATGATATTTGCTATAGCATCGTTAACAATATATGTACTGACCATGCGAACACATACAAATATCTCCTACAATATTCATTTGAATTACATCAAATCGTAAACTATAGATAAATCATACATCTTTGGAGCATTCCGTTTTGCCTCGTGTGTGCCAGTTTCAATTATCCATAGTCATGTGTCGAGTATACATAAATATCATTAAGAAAGCATGCAGCATGGAGTGACCTTTTCAATTACTTGCACACACTGACAATGTCTATTTGATAGGTCACCACAAAGTTGAATTATTCATAACCGGATTAAGTGGGTAATTCACACAACCCTATGTTCCCAATTGGAAAATAATTTTAAAATATGAACACAATCCTGAAGTATAGCTCATCCGTTCCTGCTTGATAAACATATGTTATAAAATTATAATATATTATACGTGCAGAAGCAATAGTTGAGCGGAAAAAAGTCAATATGCTCGACGTTTGTGCGGTGTGGGGATCGCACCTGTATAAGCTTTCATCAATATTAAGACTCTAACCAAGTTTGGTAAAGTTCAGATGCAAGACAAAGGTGCTAGCATGTACACAGGGCAAACTATAGCATGTTTTAATTAAATCAAGGGCTACATCTCGGATGTTTATTATCCGATATTGGTGTTTTTCAACTTCGTCCAGCTTCTGTTGATATTAAGATTCTGGAAAAAAAAGTTTAGTAAACATCGTATGCAAACTGAAGGTGCTAGAGTGTTGACAGGCACAATATTGCATTTTTCTTTTTAAGTCAAGGGGCATAGTGGTTTACATATTTGTTTGAGCTGCCATCAATTATGCGACTCTGACCAAATTTGGAAAGAATCGTGCTAGAGTGCAAATGTGCTAGAGTGCAGACAAGTTAAAATATATCATTTTTCGATAAATCAGGGGCTATAACTCTGTTGTTTATTATCCGATATTGATGATTTTCGAAATCGTCTCAGCTGTCATCGATACTAAGACTCCGAGTTTAGTAAAGATCGGATGCAAAAAAAAGTGCTAGAGCGTTGACATCAAACAGTGAACGGACGAACGGACGGACCAACATTTACGTTTTATGAGCTAAATACATTAGGAGCTAAATAACTGTCTTAATTAACGAGCTAATTTGGCTCCTAATCCTCTGTCCGTAAAGCGTTTTGCCGCTTAAACCTTTTTATACAAAAGAAAATGGACAAAATATGAACATCCAAAATTAGGATTTTAGCCCATATACATACTTCTGACAAAGTATTACACATGCATTAGCAGCTTAAGCTCCTCCCGAATGAATTCAGCTCTAAAACTTAACTGTACAAAACAAAATAGCTCTTATACCAAATTTCTTAGCACGTACGGACGGTCGACGGACAACAGACCATGGCATAAGCCCTACTGGCCATTGGCCCCTGACCAGTAGAACTACTGGCCATTGGCCCCTGACCAGTAGAACTTAACCGAATACTAATGTATCAGAAATATAATATTAAAATTAAAGAAATTCAACGTGTTTGTTTATATTCAAAATGAAGATTTCAAGCAAATGAACGTTACAATATAAACATTTTCAGTGGGAATAAATAGAATACTTAAGGGTCATAGCCTAGATCGCGGCATGTGTCCACAGCTCATTACAATTGTGTACTGGTATTTTAATTTACCGTACAGGAGATGCATTTAAATGCTTAACAATGGGTCTTCTTAAATTCTTAAATGCTTAAAATATTAAAATATGAAAGAAATGTAAGATTTAAGTGATATTAAACATATTGTAACAATGCATTTGGTCTATTTGTTGGACATATATCGACAGAGAGAGGAATTTCACATTGTGTATTATACTTTCCACATCCTATAACATCTTGGAACAAACTGACATATTTAAATACCCTCTAAAACTGCTAATTTTGTTAACGAGACTCGATAAATCAGTTGAATGAATGAATGAATGAATGAATGAATATTCTTTGTTTAAATATGTTGAATGAATGAATAAATGAATGAATGGTGTTTTACGGCACGTCGACACATAACAAATAGGTCATATTGTGCGCAAAAACGGATGAAGAATGAAAGTTGAAGAAATGAAGTAGTAATTAAAAATTAATGTAAATATATAATGATAAAACTATTTACAAATAAGCGATGATATGGTAGCAATATAAACTATGTATATATGTAAATCGGCAAATGCCCGTCAACGGGTGTGTAAACAAGTAAATATATATAATAGGGAGCAGATACATTTCTTTCTAAGCAAAATGCACGACTGAAATAATACACAATGTAATCGCTGTTAACTCAAAGATTAAATGACAGCTATGATTAAATTGGTTTGAGCAGATTACCGAAAAATGTCCGGATTCTGCTTGACGTAGTCTGTATTATGATGTTATCAAGTGATTTCATATTCATGTGTGTCAAATATTGTCAATACAATATGTTTAAAATTAAAAAATTAATACCTTTTGGGAATATACAGAGATTTAAGTTTCTAAGTTTCTTGCATACCGGACAAGGATATCCGTCATTTTACCGGGGCTAGATATTTCCATCTCACCCTAGGGTCGAGATAAAATTAACGCGCGCCAACATCCGGTATGCAGGAAACGTTAGTAGCTGGCGTCGTCAACGCACAGCATGTCTCTGATATGCAAAAAAAAAGAATCTATCCTGGGTATTCGTTTCAGATAGGGAATTCCAACCCTCGGTATAAGTTTTTTAATCGGAACCTCGGCAGAGCCTCGGTTCCGATAAAATCACTTATACCTCGGGTTGGAATTCCCTATCTTCACCGGATACCCATGCAAGATTCTTATAATCTGTCCCCTGGGTTACATAAAGTGTTTGCGTACTGTTGAGAATGTATTTCCTTACTTCTGTTAGTGTCAATCCAATGAAGGAATTCGGATTATTTATTGTTAAAAAAGTATGAAAGGAGAAATTCGGAAATCGTCGAACACGATAAATACAAAAAATATTGCAGTTTCGGTTTGATTGAGACTGTTCATGAACGGTAGTAGCTAGCAGTTTTCACTACCGTTCACGCCCTATAGCCCCGGGTTGAGCATAACTCAATATTTAAAATGCCATTAGTACATAAATTTGAGCTATCCCGAAGGTGGTATGCAGATGACAGTGAACATGTAACCTTCAATGTGGTTAAGCGGCTAGAATATTTGATTATGTAATGGCATCCAATAGTGGAGCAACTATTTATGTTGTTGCTATAATCATATATGTCATGATTTTGAGTTAGGAAATTAATTTGTCCCGTTGAATGAAATAAGTGTATATATTTATTACAGGACTGTAGTTTATGTTTATTACAGGAGTGTAGTTTTTGTTTATTACAGGACTGTAGTTTATCTTTATTACAGGACTGTAGTTTATGTTTATTACAGGACTGTAGTTTATGTTTATTACAGGACTGTAGTTTATGTTTATTACAGGACTGTAGTTTTTGTTTATTACAGGACTGTAGTTTATCTTTATTACAGGACTGTAGTTTATGTTTATTACAGGACTGTAGTTTATGTTTATTACAGGACTGTAGTTTATCTTTATGACTGGACTGTAGTTTATGTTTATTACAGGACTGTAGTTTATGTTTGAGTTTTAACTAGTATACCTCAGATGCTGTTTCGTGAATTCAAACTTGAAATTAAAAGGATATTTTCTATCAGACATTTCTTTTTCGTATTGAACTGTTTCTTAATAAAAATGTACCACATTGCACATATTATGACTTTTAGTTTAAACTAAATACCAACATACAGAAACAAGTAAGTATACAGTTTTATATATACTGAAAGGAAAAAAAACGCATAATGGGTATTTCCGCTATATATTGTATGTTTAATATGCTACTTCTAATCGAATTTTACAGGGCGACATTAGTCCTGTTCTTTCAGAATTTTTTTTTAAACAGCACCGAACACACCAATGTTACCTCTTTAAAGTTTCATTCATTTGGCTCAAGCTTGTGTGCTAACTCAGGCTTTAAATGTTGCAATCTCTTAACATTAAAAATAACACTGAAATGGCTTGACCTTTTCAAGCGAAACTTCAATATTTATGAATTTCGGTAACAAAGTATAATTTGATTAAATGGTCTACTACATGACAGAGTTGTCCTTTCTGTAATTAGTTATAGCCCCTTTTTGTACAAAACACGTTGAGATATATCTGGAATATCACGTAGAATTAGGTGTATATAATAGTGTAGTATAGGCAATTTTTTGATTATGCGTTTCTTTTTCCTTTCAGTATAGTATAACCTTGACTGTCTTAATATTCGGAGGCCTACATTAAGGCTGTCCTACACGTATACACTTGTTTCGCTATGATTGTCATGTATATTTACATTCTTGGTAAACTAAAAAGAAAGCAGATGTCGCGTACTAGGAAACGCGAATAAGCCTATCCCTTTTCAGTGATTTATAACTGAAATTGTATTTGAAGATATCATTGAAACATTAAAGCGACACGCGGCATTTGTTACTGTTTATCAAGCATTTAAATTATCAACTCGATTTATTAGTAAAATCTATGACAAGAGAGATGATTTTGATATTGTTAATTATCCCCATCTTAATGGGGATGTTCACCGAGCTACTTCTTATGGAGACTATGTTTCTCAACTTATTCTTTTCCCTAGAGCTTATATCACAGGGAAAATGTTGTGATGTGTGACACATATGTATTTCTTTCTTATGATTTGCATATTAATATAATATGTGCATAATATTATTTACATATGTGGCACATATGTAAAACATATGAATTTCGTACCTAGATATTTTTCCTGTGTAGTCGTGTTGAGGACTTTAATATTCGTAATATTTGTATAACTAAAAAGCTACACCAGCGGAGCTACCGTTAACATAAACTTCGAAAAACCTTCGCAAAATTTTATTATCGTAACCCTGATCTGCTTTTAAACTATAAAAGTAATTTAAGAACACTTCTGCGACAAGGACTATCACAATCTGACATATATGGTGATGTGATTTACAAACTTCGTAAGATCCTTGGTCATAATTACTTTCATACAATCTTCATTAAACTTGTTAAAACATGCAAGTTATGTAGAAGAAAAGCACTATCGGCGTTAAGTTTGAAAAACATCGTGCTTGCTGTGTGTCCCTTTAATCAAGAGCATGAGGTGAAATTCAGGTATTCGTGTTCAATAAAACATAATTGTTGGATCATTATGGGTGCGTGTCGTGCCCATCAGTTTCGGATTTGTATAATCGCATAAACCGATGTATTTTAAAACATACCATAGTATAAATCTATCACGCGGTCTGCTGATAACTATGTGTAAAACCGCAAAAGGTTATTACGTTTATTGATGTTATCAATGGATTTTTGTATCAATGGAGTCCATTTTATACCACATTTTCCACTTGGCCCGTTTATAATGGTTTTGCTATTTTGTAATATAAAAAGAAAATAATTATTGATATCGATCAATCGATCTTGTGTTATCAATAAATAATACGTGAAATCATTAAAATAATAAAATCTCTCTCTCTCTCTCTCTCTCTCTCTCTCTCTCTCATTAATTTACCTTTAAAATAACGCAAAATACCATGCATTAATGATACTGCAAAATCATTGTATTAAAGGGAACATGTCCGGCTTTGGGGATAAAGATTTTTTCATAAAAAGCAAGCAATGAATGACCTATTTAAAACGTGAAATGGTTGTGATATATATGTAACAGTTAACAGTTTGCTACAATACAGCACAATAATTAGTAATTATGTTATATCAGTGTATCATGTTTCGGTATCCTAAAAACAAATTATTCCACAAAGGACTGGGGATTTTTTTTCTGAAACAAATAAGTGAAATATACTCTGTAAAAGAAGTTTTGGACCATGGCAGTGTTCGAACCCGTACAGTTATCGCTGAACCATGACATTCGACCATAACCCTTATTATCTCAGTTGATAATTCACAATAGATCAACAAACAACAATAATTATCGTTTACAATGAAAGTTTGCGAAAAAATAATAATCTTTTTATTGGTTACTCGAATGTGTCCGTAACTTTTACTTTGTATGGACTTTGCAACATTTTTTACAGACCCTTTGTGTGTTCGCGATATATTTTTAAAATCAAATATTATTTGGAATTTAATGTTTCTGGTACCAAATTAACCGGGTAGGGTAGACCTTGGTTACTAAAAAAAGATACTTAAATTTTGTCCACTAGTTTTATTTTTATATGACTTTATACACCCTGGTCCAAAACTTTTTTTACCGAGTATATATGTAGATAGTCTAAAGGCCACTTTTGACTATCTGCTCTAGTTAAGGCTCGATCTCAACATTTTGCGAGGAGTAAAGTGTTTGGTATCATTGGAAAGGTTACACCCCGGCCTTCTTCATGGTACCCGTGTTCAGCTGTGATTTTGCACGTGACGAAAAAATCGAGGTCAAAGGTCATAACCCTTTTTCCTTTTAAAAAACTACTGGTATCTATGAACAACACAGCATATATGACGAGTGCTTTTACAATGTTGTTAGAACCGTGAACAATGGGAAAATGCCATGCGTTTTTAAAAAAAAAATTACCCTACGTGGGATGTCTGCTCACGAGTATTAAAGGAACAACTGTCTTTTTGTGTAACATTTCAGTCTGTTGAACGACAAGTCATCGTCGGAACTCCCGTTTCATCACGATGAATGGAGTGATAACGTAATCAACCAAACGTGGGTTCCGACGATGACGACGAGTATGCTAGGTAACGTTACGTCAAGAATATATTTTGCTGAACTATCAAGAGACAACCCGGTACTTATTGTGATTTCTGGAGATATGCACACTATTCGTGATTCACTTACACATATGATAAAATTGAAATATCAAACATGTATTCTTCTGCTGCGAATACCACCACCTTAGAAAATCGTTGAATAGAACTTGTCATAGACCGAGGTTACATTATCGCTAAATCAAAAAAACTTCTTGTGTTTAATATTTTAACAAATCTCTCCCTACCAAACATTTTTTTCTTCTCGACATATTGGTGCTTAATCCACATATCTCAATGCTTTAAATAAATTTATAGTATCACATATAAGAAATGTGGGTGGTTGTGGAAAACAGAAATGAGCGAAAATTAGAGATTTGTGTTGTTGTTTTTTAACAAATTATATAAGCTATGCTGAACGACTTAGGATAAATTAAAATGACAACAAAAATGTCGTTAGAAGTTAAAGATTGGCAATATGAAACAATATGTGCATATTCCGAGGAAACTGTTACAGTTAGACGTAAACGATGTATTATAACTTAAATTATAATTATTTAGTAATGAATATTATTAAGGAAACTTTTGGTGTAAGTGATCTTATGATTCAGTGTAAAGTTCACAAAAAAAAAAAATGAATAGTATATGTGTGTAACTGACAAGGACATTAGCAAAATAAATGTTTTGATAAAATAAATATATTAATTATGTAAATATATACATGAACAAAGGAACGAACGAACGAAGAACGAACGAACAAACAAAAAACAAACAAACAAATGAATGAATGAATGTATGAATGAATGAATGAATGAATGAATGAATGAATGAATGAATGAATGAATGAATTAATGAATGAATGAATAAATAAATGAACAAATAAATGAGTGAACGAGTGAGTGAGTGAGTGAGTGAGTGAGTGAGTGAGTGTGGGAGTGAGTGAGTGAGTAAGTGAGTGAGTGAGTGAGTGAGTGAGTGAGTGAGTGAGTGAGTGAGTGAGTGAGTGAGTGAGTGAGTGAGTGAGTGAGTGAGTGAGTGAGTGAGTGAGTGAGTGAGTGAGTGAGTGGCGAAAGAATGAACGAACGTACAAACGAGAGAACGAACGATCAAATAAAAAACAAACACACACATGAATAATTGAATGAATGATCGAATGAACGAACAGCGAACGAACGGACGAACAGCAAACAAACGAACGAACGAATAAATAAACGAATAAATAAATAGAACACATTTCAAAATGGTATCTTTCTATAAAACACCCGTGACTCCTGGAGGTAGATCAAATATGACCTCAGGTTCATGATTTAACACGCTAATGTATAAAACCTACGTGTCATGTGGTTTTAGAGAAAATGTTTGTAAAGACTCTTTACATATATAGGTATAATGAAACATGTGAACTCTTTAAACATGGGACTTTGTTTGAACACGCTTGATGGTCCAGTACCTAGTAATCATTTCTGAGCAAAAACTGTCGAAATCAGTTCATCGGTTCTTGAGAAAACTAAAATTGTTTTAAGATATAAACCATTTTTAGTAATGGCGGTCATCTTGGATGTCGCACTGACCTTATTTTAAAATAAACTTGAAAACCAATGATATCAGGATCACCCGTGCTAAGTTTGGTCTGAAACGGTAAAACTGTTTCTGAGAAAAAGCCGTTTATAATAAAAACAACAAAAAACAACAACAACAACACTACCTCCACTTGCAAGACAAATGGCGGAGAGATGGATGGTGAGAGGACTGTATACTAGTTCATCTCTGGGGCTTTCCCTAATCATCTGGCTCATGTGTGATAATACGCGAAAGGAGATTCATAAATAAACAAGAAATAAAAAATTAAATGTTTTTCATTTGTTTTTTTATTTAATTCTTGTGAAACAGAGTCATGACCGGTGACCTGAATTTACTCCTGTAACATCCAAAATCAGGCCGGACTAAACAAAGGTACCGCGATAAAGGCAAGTAAATACCGTTTCGAGTGATAAATATATCTATGATACTTTCAAAATGTTGAATTCGACTCAAAATTCGTCGACTGGTCAACATATTACGTATGGACAGACGGCGAATGGGCGGACGAGACGGCAAATGGGCGGACGGACGGACGTATGGAAAAATAGTTATCATTATATAGTACCTCACATATAAACCTTTGGCTCATGTTAACTTATTACCGAAAGTAGTTTCATACACAAACGGAATAATAATAGTGCTTTTCATAAAATACCTGTCATTTTTTTAAATTTAATTATTGTGAAAAAGGGTCATGACCTTTGAACTCAATTTACTCCAATTACATCAAAATCAGGACTGAACACGGGTACCACGACAAAGGTGGGAGAATACCCTTTCGAGGGATAACTATCTCTTTCCTACTCGCAATATTTGGAACTCGTCTCCCAGTTCATGGAGTGGCTAATACACGTTCGTCCGGACAGACAGCAAATGGGCGGACGGACGGCGGATTGGTCGACGGACGGACGACGAAGGAAAAATTATCACCGTACATTAGCTGACAGCTGAGCCTTTTACTTATGTTAAATTATGACCGAAATATTCTTCATGAATAAACAAAATAATAATGGCTTTCAAAAATGTACATTCAGTTTTTCAATTAATTATTCTGGAAAGGGTCATGACATTTGACCTCAATTTACCCCTGTCATATACAAACTCAGGGCTGAACACGGGTACCACGACACGGCAAGATATTACTCTTTCGAGTGATACCTGTCACTATGCTCCTCGCAAAACGTTGAACTCGACTCCAAATTCGTCGAGTGGCCTCCAGACTAAGATTAGTTATGCAATTATAGCATCGCACTGATGTTTTTACAGACCCAGAGGTCACATTGCTTTATATACTCTTAATACAGAACACTTTGAAAACCTTTCTTTTACTACATGGGCCCTTGCAACAGTTGGCATGGGCATCATATACACTTTTATCGTGCAGATATGCACTTTTCTGCCTTATAAAGGGGTGACCTAATACATTTTGCTTTATTAGGCACTGTCCAATAGAGCAAATCAATGCGGAATCCCTCGGCGTTTACTGTACGAAACGTTATCTGACGTCATGCATCAATGACGATGAATGCATTTACATAAGTTTAATGCAACTTTTAAAATATGTTAAATATATATACAATTATCAAAAAAACAAGCGAATACACAGATGAAATATGAAAAGACTGTTCTCATGAAGGTTTAAGACGTTCTTAGTATTGTCACAAATACTGAATGTGTCGAATGACAAAATACGACACTAAGGTGTTGTTATAGTTATAAGAATGTTGATGTGCACAAGAATTATGGTCTAGCGCGATAAAGGTGATGCGCTAGAGCTCATAAAGATGATGATGCGCCGCGAATCCAATGGGTGATTGTCATCAAATGCTTTCTATAAGGGATTTCAGGCTCGGCACGAAAACGAAGAATGGCTCGGCAGAGCCTCGCCATTCTTCGTTTTCTAAGCCTCGCTAATAAACTTGATAGTAAAAGGCACTGACATAATATTCTCTTTAAGACAAATGCTTTTATTATACCTGACGTTTATACTCCTGTATAAATTGCCCATACCCTTAGCGTGAAGCAATTTTTACTGTTCACCGGTAAACAATTTTTACTGTTACACGATTGTGACGTCACGGGAAGTACACAAATAAGTTTTGGGTTTTTCCAATAACGGCACGCTTTGGCAATTGGAAATCGGTAGACGCTTATTAAAATACAGTTGAAGTTATGTCAATCGTAAGACGCTTGGCTTACCAAACGACAATAAAAAATGTGGCGAGCAGATTTTTTACTTTAAATCAAAACTGGTATAAAATATAAACTAAAAAATATTATTTACGATTTTTCCCCCTCGTATATTTAAATTTTAATCAAAACATTTGTTTGGTATAATAAATATTGCATTCCAGTGAGGATGACAGTGGATATTGTAAACCTTCGGAAAAATAATGTGTTGCCCCGGTTGACATTATTTTCCTCAGGTTGACAATATCCACTGTCACCCTCACTGGGATGTAATATTTATATAATGTGGTTCCGGTAGTCAAATATGGATATACCCCGGGGGTCATATATTTTAACATTTACTAATTTATGGATAACGAGTATATTCTACTGCCTGAAATTGCACTATAATTTACACGGATTATATCATAAGTTATCTGAAAGTTTGTCAAAACAACAAAAAAACAAAAAAACAAAAACAACATGAGGTCAAATTTGAAGTGAAATGTGGCTCGTCACTTGATCATATGGCTCAACATGGGTTAATATCAGGTTATACGGTGTAATTCTCTAAAACTTCGTTGTCTACTGCAATAATTTCATTTTGTGGGTACTGTATGAAGTTCTAAACAAAACTAAGTTCAAACGAATGACCAGTGCAAAATAACTTTTTCTTTATGAGTCAGTTAGCCTTACACAGGCTAAGGTGCAACTTAAAACACTGTATTCTCATAAACTACGTTGTCAGTGCAAGCCGCGACGACCATTTATAGACAAATTGTTGGTATCCCTATGGGTACGAACTGTGTACTCCTTGTCGCAGATTGGTTTTTATATTGCTATGAAAGAGATTTGATGTTGAGTCTGAAGCTTTTAATGACACCTCTCGGTATCTGGTTGACATATTGAACACTGACAACCCTTTCTTTCCAACTATGGTTAATACTATTTGTCCTAAAGAACTTCAGCTTAATAAAGCTAATATATCTGATAATAACGCTTCTTTTCTTGATTTAGATCTCTCGATTGAAAATGTTGAAATATTTAGCAAAATCTATGACAATAGAGATGATTTTAAATTTGACATTGTTAATTATCCCCACTTGGATAGGGATGTTCCCCCGAGCAACTTCTTATGGGGTGTATGTGTCTCAACTTATTCGTTTTTCAAGAGCTTGTACTCGAGTTGAGGACTTTAATATTCGTTATCTTTGTATAACTAAAAAGCTACTCAATCAGGGTTACCGTTACCATAAACTTCGTAACACCTTTGCAAAATTTTATTATCGTAATCCTGATCTTCTTTCCAAATATAAAAGTAATTAAGGACTCTTCTGCGACAAGGACTATCACAACCTGACTTCTATGGTGATGTGATTTATCAACTTCGAAAGATTCTTGGTCATGATCACTTTCATACTAACTTTGTTAAACTTGTTAAAAAGTTTATCAAAAGAGGTTATGACCCTATCATTTTGCAACGTGCTGCATGCTTGGTGGTGGACCATTTTATAGTTCGCCACTATGCTTTCCTCTTTAATTGTACGATGACCGGACCGGACAGGCTGTGGACCCTATGATGACGCCTATCTAAGCCCATTGGGACGGTGGCTTTTGATGTTTGTCTATGAATTTCTTGTCGTGCCCTTAATGGTTTATTCTCTTGTTGCTCTGGCTTCTGTCAAGTCATTGATGAGTACCTTCATTGTGGCTTTCTAGGCTATTGTTTTCTTGTATTATATTTACACGAGCATATTTGTGTTTGACTTATATTGCCTATTGATGCTGCCTTGTTGGTGATAGATAAGATTATGGCGGGGATATCTTTACTTTCATTGTCCTATTTTAATGGGATGACAGTAGGGTAAGTGTGAGGTTTGGTGCACCCTAGAACAGGTTTAAACCCCCCAGTGGCCTACTTTGCCACTGACCGTTCAAAGGCGGTAGCCCTATTGTCAACCCTTTTGTGTGTGTGATGTCGTTTTCTTTTATTATTACTTTTGCCTTCTCGTTTGTCTGTTTGCGTGGTTGTTTCTGTATTTTGTGGTTGACTGTCCTCCTTGAATGCTACTTTCTCTGTCCGATTTTTTTATATGTCTTTAGATTGTAATTTAATGTCGTATTGAACGGCGATTTGTCCCGTCTATGAGACAGTGATTGTTCATGAGCTTCAACATATAGACCTTCGGCTGAGGATGTTCGAAAGGCTCCTAAGGCGAGTCGTAGTCGATTATGTATAGGATCGAGCATCTGCATAATATCGGACAGGGAAAGCAGCATTCAAGGACGACAGTCAACCATAAAACACAAAAACAAACACGCAAAGAGATTCCCGATTTTAAATTACGAAAGGAAAACCTAGGTCTCGGAGGTAGTAAAGAGGGGTTAGCATTATAAAAGTTAATACGTGTATCTATACTTTTAAGAATTGACTTTTTCCAAGTAGAAAGTGAGTTTGAGTCCGCATGTTCTCTACGACACCATTTTATACTTAAATCTTCAATGGAGTGGGCGATCTGGGCACGACAGGCATTAAAATCAATAGTTGAAGGTAATCTATATTTAGGACCTTTCGAAAACAAATGCCGAATACGTTTATCAACAATATCAAAATTACCAGTGATGACATGACCTGCTGGAGCATAGCAAAATTTTGATGTGTTGCATTCACATAGGAGTATTATGTACTATATCAAGGTCAGAAACTATTTTGAGTAGTTGAAAATAATATTTCTAATACGCTTTTTATATTTATAACAAATTACAGGACTTCCGGAATTTTTGAAATATTTTGGTATATAATCAACTACATGAGTATCCCGAAAAATACTAGGCATGTCAATGAAATCAATACCTTTATTAATATACAGTAGTTTTAGGAAATGCCTGACGTGATCAGACGCCTTGTCAATATGGGGTCGGAGAACATGTTGTGTGTAGCTTTGAACTATGGAAGCAGTGTTATACAAGGGATCTGTACGAATGAATATTTTGTCGGCTTCCTCGTCGATCAACTTTAGTGAAGAAATGGACAAAGAGGTAAGCCGTGAAAGCATAGAGGCTTTCCAGACTGTTTACAAATAGTATGTAAATCAGCGACAGAAATAATTACACGCGATTTACGTTTGATGTTACCATTACGCCTAAGACCATGAGACCTACATTTTCGCTTTCGAATTGAAAATATAGAAAAAATGTCAATATTAGGATCTTTAGAAATATTTCCTTCTTGATAAATATTGTCATTAAGGCCGAGTGGATAAGGTGTCTGTAAGTTTTTCATCCACTTAAGTTCTGCAATATGTCTAGCTTTTAATTTGAAGCTTTTAGTAGCATCATTATCAAAAGATATAAATTCAACCGGTTGAACAGTTACGTAATTAAAATTATGACCTGACTGACGAAAGTGTTGGTACAAGTAATTTTTTAACTTTTTAGGATTACTTGCATTATATTAATGTTCACGAAATCGAACTTTTAAGGATCGAATTTTTTGTCCAACATATTGTATACCGCAACGTGGTGCATTTCAAGTCAGAACATAAATGACGTGAGTAGTACGTCAATCAACATTTGAAGCTAGACATACATTAAACAATCTACCATTGACAGCTGATTTAATGGTGGACTTGCACGATAAATAATTGCAACAACTGCACCTCTTAACATTGCACTTATAAATAGAGGGAAACACCCTGCGCCTTGAATGAATTAAATGATTTCTAAAAGGAGACTTTATATGGTATTTCCTCAAAGCAGGTGATCCTAGAGGAGTTACGGAAACTTTTGAGACATTATTAAAAATCCTAGTAATATTTTAGAAGGAACATGAAACGAGGTTGCCGAATGAAGACTTAAAGGTGTAAGGCGTATATATGGTTTAGTTCTAAGAAATGAAGAGATATTTTGTGGAATTTGTATTGATGACACAGAGTGCAACCGAAGAGGTGAAAGATTTATTTTTAAAGTTTGAACTAAAAGACTCATAATTGTTTTTATGGAGAGTAATACCATTCTGTGAAAAGCGAAATAAGGGCCAATAAGTAATTATTAGAGATACGAAATGAATCGTATCAAAGATCCATAAGAAATAATATTAGTAAACTTACGGACTGTTAAAAATAGGTCCAAAACTCACGTCAGTGTCTAATAAACGATAATGAGGAAAGATAAGGAAAACCCTAATAAAATGGGCCAAAATGTCGATGAGCACAAAACCTTCAACGCGGTATATGAAACACACGTGTTTAAGGAAAAACTGGATCAATGAATGTCATACAATCCCTGTAGGATGTAAAAATAGCAATATTGATTGGATGTACGGGGAGACTTTTTACGGTCGCAACACGGCACAAACAACACTATTGTGCGTATAAAGAAAGATGAAAATATCGGACAGGGAAAGCAGCATCCAAGGACGACAGTCAACCACAAAACACAAAAACAAACATGCAAACAGACAAACGAGAAGGCAAAAGCAATAAAAATGCAAATGACATCACAAACACAAAATGGTTGACAATAGGGCTACCGCCTTGGAACGGTCAGTGGCAACAAAGGCCACTGGGGGTTTAAACCGGTTCTAGGGTGCACCAAACCTCCCACTTACCCTACTGCCATCCCATTAAAACAGGACAGTGTAAATAATGAAATCCCCGCCGTGATCTAATCTCTAACCAACAAGGCAGCATCAATAGGCAATATAAGTAAAACACAAATATGCTCGTGTAAATATAATACAAAAGAAACAATAGCCTAGAAAGCCACAATGAAGGTACTCAATGACTTGGCAGAAGCCAGAGTAACAAGAGAATAAACCATTAAGGGCACGACATGAAAGATCATAGGCAAGCATCAAACGCCACCGTCCCAATGGGCTTTAGGTAGGCGTCATCATAGGGTCCACAGCCTGTCCGGTCATCGTACAATTAAAGAGGAAAGCATAGTGGCGAACTGTAAAAGGGTCCACCACCAAGCATGCAGTACGTTGCAAAATGCTAGGGTCATAACCTCTTTTGGTAAACTTTTTAACAAGTTTCACAAAGATAGTATGAAAGTGATCATGATCAAGAATCTTAAGTTTATTGAGACTGTTGAAGTTGTCTCTCAATAGTGTTCATGTTTTTAGCCCGATCAGAGCAATCCACATCAGGATTGATGCATTTAGCTATACTATTCATTTCTATATTAAAAAGGGTGCGGGGAGTATGCTGCGCTGTGGCACACCCATCTCCTGTTCATGAATATCAGAGAGGGTTGAACCCATTCGGACACGAAACTGTCTATCATCTAAGAAATTCTCTATACAAATTGGTAGACCGAGGTCATAAATATCAAACTGAAGACCGAGGTCATAAATATCATTCATGATACCGTACATCCATGCAGTATCATAAGCTTTCTCCTAGCCAAAAAATACAATGACTAGATGTTCTTTCTTTACGAAAGCTTCCCTAATAAATGATTCAAATCGAATGGGATTGTCTGTTGTGCGTCTTTGGCGGCGGAATCCACTTTGATACTTTTTTATCAGTTTGTTGGATTCCAGGTACCAAACGAGTCTCTCATTAATCATTTGTTCCATGGTTTTACATATAAAGCAAAGCAATATAGCGATAATTTATTGGGTCCGTATGATCCTTTCCAGGTTTGGGGACTGGAATAACGATTTCAGGTAAATGTTTTAATAATTGATAATGGATATCATAAGGACCAGTTAATGTATCATGAGCCTTTTTAAGGGATTTTCGAAGTTCTTTGAGAGTGAGTTTATTGTATTTCTCCCAATTTGTCGACGTGAAATTCAGCTACTTCTGTTCTGTTAGTTTCTTTTTTTTTAGAAAATTTGGTTGACACTTTTCAGAAGAAGAGTTTTTAGAAAATGTTTCGGCCAAAGTGTTTGTAATATCTTTGACAGATGTAATATCTTCATTTTCAGTTTTAAGATGATTTACTCAACTAGAATTACCTTTACCGTTTATTTTCCGGACCATGTCCCACGTCTTCTTAAGAGATGAGCGAGAGTTCAGCCTATAGACATAAGATCTCCAGGATTTCCTCTTGCTATCCTTAATAGTACGACGCGCTTTCGCACGAAAAACTGTAAATGTATCTAAATTAGTTTGAGTTGGCCGTAAGTTAAAAGCATTTAATGTAGCTTTACGATCGCTGACTGCCGATTTGCCGAGGTTTTTGGAATATTTGATAGCTATATCGTGAAGGGTTTTGGTAAAAAGAGTAGTTGCGTCTTCGACATCCTCGAAAACGGAAGGCTTTAATTGTTCCTCACAAATAGATTGAAACGTATCCGAATCAACTTTGCGAAGTTTCCATGGTTGCGTTTTCTCGAGGGCCGATATTTTTAAGAAATATAGGGAAGTGATCACTTCCATATAAGTCGTCACCAACACTGCACGAAAATTCCATCCAGAGCGTTAGATCGCATATTGTTAAATCAATGGAAGATAAGAGCCTGTAGCTGGATGTAAATAAGTATTTGATTTGTTTTCATTAAAAAGGCTAATAAATCCTCAACTTTCTTGTCTTTATCGTTTATATCTTTACAACCCCAAATGTAGTTGTCCCAACCAAGAGTATAACAGGTGATGGTAATTGTGCAACTAGATGCTATAGATCTTTAAGGTCTGGTGAAGAACTATGTGGTAAATATAAGGAGCATATTGTTATAACTATGTGCATCGTTACACTGACCGCAATAGCTTGCAAATCAGTTTTCAACGCAACATTTCTGTGAGGATCGAAACTTCCCCAGTAGCTTTATCATTTGTATCACAAATGTATTATATGATGTATAGTTTTTAAAATATATATTATCACTAGATTCAAAATGCAACAGGGTTGTGTTTAGTTAAAAGTAAGCTGATTTCATCATAATTAGGCAGTTCCACTGAATGACCTTATTTGATTTTGATGTTACTACGGCGGAAGTACGGGTTTACGGGTTTACGGCCTTTGGGGTTGGCAGACGTTGGAGACTTTGGAGACTTTGGGAGTTCCAGATGATCCGCCTCCATCTCCAAGTCTCCAACTCTGTTGTGCAGTACAATCGTATCATCAGATCCTTTTGACTGCTTCCCTAACCCTGGAGTTTACCCTGGAGTTTTCCTTTTTCTTGCTGTCACATGCGTGGCAGCAGTTCTGTGTGGTGACGAACTCTTGGCTTTTGGCAGAGTTCGTGGGTTAGGTGGACTCTTGGTTGCACCAGAGTCCGACGATTTCGAAATAGATGAAGTAGATGCAGTAGGTGTAGGAGTTTGCGAGGCTGAAGAGGTTTTAGAGGAATTCTGAACAGAGAGTAGAATAGCAGTCAACTTGTCGGAGACTACTGGCCTGGTCAACACTGTCTGCGCCGCGATTGACCTGGTTGCTGGTTTCTAAACCCTACTCGCATCGGCATAAGATTTGCCAAACGGAGTGGGCGGAGTAAGACTCTCTACAAGCTTTATAGCTTCAGGAAAAGAAATGTTCTTTCAATCTTAACTTTCTGTATTTCCCTCTCTTGCTGCCACTTCGGACAATCCTTAGACAAAGTTAACGCAAGAGGCTTGATTTTCGCAATTCGCGAACTCGCTATGACCCTCCTGGCCAAAGGCAAAGACAGGAGCAGCTCGCTTGTATCTTTCTTTATGGTGACCAAAGAATGGACTAGCCGAAATATGTGAGTTGTGTCGTGGCCGTCGGTACGGGTGTCCAGGCCGTCGGGCATGGATTGTAGACCAAGCCAGAGTTATATTTGGGAACCATATGGCATGCAGTTTTTGTGAAGGTATATTTTGTTAATCGGGACGCTTGATGTAAATATAATATCCTGCATTCCTGTCGGATGTCGAGGCTGTGGGTACGGATGGCGGGGCCGTCGGTACGGGTGTCGGGGTCGTCGGTCTTGGGTTGTAGACAGAGCCTCGGTAACATTCGCGCACCATATGTCATAACAATTCTTGTGAAACTCAGACTCCTTGACGTACATAGGCTATCCTGAATATGCAAGTGGTGTCGGGGTGCCAGGACCGTCGGACCCGGGTTATAGACCAAGCCAGGGTAATACTTGGGACTATATGGCATACAATTATCGCGAAGGTATATTTTATTACACGGGTTGCTTGATGTAAATATACTATACTGCATATGTAATGGCTGTCGGGAAGGTCGGCACGGCGATCTGAGCAGTCGCACGCACGCAAGCACACACGCACGCACGCATGTACGCAAGCACACACACACGCACACACACACACACACACAAAAAAACACAATATTCAGCAAGATAGAGATACAACCCATACTTATCGAACTTCTACGAATTATACAGTTATTGGTGGACGCCGTGTCCAGCCGTGAACAAGCAAAGTTAAAGAGACTGGTAACATTTAATACATACTCTTTACTTTAAGCGCCTTGGCGGATGGATATTGAACACTATTAAAACAAAGAACTAATTGACCGGGAATATGTAACACATATAGTCATATTCCTTACTTTAAGCTGGTGGGTGTAATATACTTATATAATGTCAATATTGATAAAAACTAAACAAATTATACTAATGCCCTCTTTTATTTAGAATAATGTATTATATTTACACGACGCCTCGATCAACTGCGCTACAGCGGCGAGTGAATGTTTTGTCGCTAATATAATAATAAGACCGGTTTACGAGAAATTGAAGTTGTAATGCATGCTTATCATCGACTATATGATTCACAGTCTGTTAATCATAGACAAACACAAAAAAGCTGAATTGCGTGTGCTATAAATAAACCAGTTGTGCTTGGCGTCGGCGCAGCGTGTAGGGGATACGTATTTATTCGGTATTGTGTGTACACTATAATTTTATTCAGTTTATTTGTTAGCGTAATTCTCTAAGTTGTAACGCTTCCGAGTTCTTCGTCAACTGTTTCAGTTTATGTGTTAATATTCTGCCTCAATTACTGTGTGTAGGTTGAGTTGGCTATATTTCAATTATTCGCCCAGACGGAAAATATACACAGAACAAAACATATTCTATATTGACTTATACAAACATATCTCGTCAAACATATGCAAATATATACAAATACAAAACATGACATGACAGGTGGACACTATTAAATGTAACAATTGCAGATGTTTCCTGTGCCAAACTGGCAAAAACACATATGACTTATCGACTTCTTCGCGGATACCTGTTTTAGGTACAAGCAAAAATACATATAACTTAGGTTTTCAAACCTCTGTATCGCCACTACAGAGGATGGACGAAATAATGAATTAAATCATCGCATTTCTTAGGTAAAAATATTCTTCAATACAATTTATCAGCTAATGCAGGCAGCATTATTCATAAATTTATAAACTAGTAGTACACATTTATATATACTTGGGCGAGGTAATAGTATGGCATTATGTTTACGAATATCATCGTACAAGTGACAAACTAAAATAAAGTGGTACTCATCTTCATATCTGTAGAATTACACTTTAAACAGTATTGCTCGTTTCTATTTTGTTCTGGCATATCTACCAGTTTCTATTCTTAATGGATGTAATCTAGACAAACACAATCTTAAGGAAAGCGGAAAGTTATTCAAGTATGTTTCGTAAGTGAATTCTACATTGAAATGTCTATATATAACTAAAACCTGGTTATCTATCAAATTTGGATAAAACAATCGACTACTTTTTGCTTGAAAACAGTGTAAAAGGTTTACAATCAATACTATCAGGGTTATCTCACGCATAGCCAAATCCATAATTATCATGTAGCGAAGTAACTGCTCGCGCCCAATTATTTACACCGTTTTACACGATTCAACTAAGTCTTTATACAAAGAAAGATAAACATATCGGACAGGGAAAGCAGCATTCAAGGACGACAGTAAACCACAAAACACAAAAACAAACACGCAAACAGACAAACGATAAGGCAAAAGTAAAGTAAAGACACAAAAGGGTTGACAATAGGGCTACCGCCTTGGAACGGTCAGTGGCAACAAAGGCCACTGGGGGGTTTAAACCGGTTCTAGGGTACACCAAACCTCACACTTACCCTACTGTCATCCCATTAAAACAGGACAGTGTAAATAAAAACATCCCCGCCATGATATAATCTCTAACCAACAAGGCAGCATCAATAGACAATATAAGTAAAACACAAGTATGCTCGTGTAAATATAATACAAAAGAAAACAATAGCATAGAAAGCCACAATGAAGGTACTCAATGACTTGGCAGAAGCCAAACCAACAAGAGAATAAACCATTAAAGGCAGGACAAGAAAGATCATAGACAAATATCAAACTCCAGCGTGCCATTGGGCTTTAGGTAGGCGTCATCATAGGGTCCACAGCCTGTCCGGTCATCGTACAATAAAGAGGAAAGCATAGTGGCGAACTGTAAAAGGGTCCACCACCAAACATGCAGTACGTTTATGGTAACGGTAACACTGATTGAGTAGCTTTTTAGTTATACAAAGATTACGCATATTAAAGTCCTCAACTCGAGTACAAGCTCTTGAAAAACGAATAACCAACACCCCATAAGAAGTTGCTCGGGGAACATACAAACTTGATAATATAACATTATCAGAATTAACCACATTGCAGCAGTATTTAATGATTTTAATATATTTTGCTATATACAGCGGATATCAGCATGTTTTTACTTTCAAAATTTGTTTACACAATTTCAAATGGATTCTATCTATATCTTTGGATTAGGATTTCCCCAGATTTCACTTCTATAACTTAAAATTGACTCAACAAACGTATCGAATAATTGACAGATCGTATGCGGCTTTAGATTAAAAGTTCTCGTAATTGCCAGTAACACGTAAAGTGCCTTTAAATCCTTACCAATTAAACTTGTTGATTAAGAGAAAAAGAACCCGTATAGTTAAAAACAGTGTCTAGATAATAAAAAGTGTTTAACACAGCCATCTCTTTATTATCGTATGTCCACTTCTCCTCTTGCTTTCGTGGTCCCATTTTCTTAAAAAAAAACTACTTCTAACCCGCATGTTTTACAATAATCAAGCAACAAATCTAAACTATATCTTCGGCAAACAACAAAAATATAAGCGAAATATCATCAACGCGTAAACCACAATTTTCATCGTCTTGAAGAAATAGTTTCAAATGTTCAATAAAAATTCTTTTTTAGAAATTGCAAATGCAAAAGTTGAAATCCGATTTTTAATGTTTTAACACAATAAAAGATGAAACCAGCGAAACCGTGTTTCGTTAAACCGTGTGAAAGTGTAAGTATGCATAACAGACGTTACCAGTCGTCACATAAAGAGTTTATGCATGTAATGTTTGTTTTTTAATTAAATAAAAATAAATAGATGACATACTTGCAAAACCGATGCAAAGGGTATATTGAAAATAAATATTAAAACAAATAAGTTATACTCGTAACGTTTTGCATAGTTGGTTTTTATTTGTAATTGTAATGCAACCGATATTCCTTTTCAAACCGATGCAAACGATATTCAAAACTTGATTTTCAATTTTTCCCAAACAAGTTTCAGCATTTTCGTAAAAATACAAGTATAGCATACATTTTAAAACAAATGGTTGATAAAATATCAATAGTTCCTTCAAAGAGCAGATTTAACTTTTTGACTAAAAATCGTGAAAAAATGCAAACGTTATCCTTATTTGTTTTGTCACAAGAAAAAAGGTGTTCGAGCATCAGTAACAAACGGCTATAGACAGTCTAAAGACGCTTTATACCGAGGTTTGGACTGTTTTGGTATCTTCTTTAGACTTTATTTTATCGCAATCGGTTAAGTAATCAAATATTTATTCAGATAAGACACCTGATGTGGACGTTTCCGCCATGTTTTCTAATGCGAACGTTATTCAAAAGTCCTGTGGGTTCCCCATTGATGGGGCTGTACTTGATGAAAACGACCCGTCTTTCGCACCTTCTGTTTGGAACATTTCAATAGTGTAAAGAAGGATAAAAAGATCGGACAGGGAAAGCAGCATTCAAGAACGACAGTCAACCACAAAACACAAAAGCAAACACGCAAACAGACAAACGAAAAGGCAAAAGTAATAAAAATGCAAACGACATCACAAACACAAAAGGGTTGACAATAGGGCTACCGCCTTGGAACGGTCAGTGGCAAAGTAGGCCACTGGGGGGTTTAAACCGGTTCTAGGGTGCACCAAACCTCACACTTACCCTACTGTCATCCCATTAAAACAGGACAGTGTTAATAAAGAAATCCCCGCCATGATATAATCTCTAACCAACAAGGCAGCATCAATAGGCAATATAAGTAAAACACAAATTTGCTCGTGAGTTATGTTTTCTTAATACATTGAAGCATGTCTATATTATCGCTGCCATGAGATTGCTCACATGGCAGTTGGTTTTGCATTTTTGTAATTTATAAATCATAAATGTCTTGTAAAAAATCATGGGTTTTGAAATACCATAATCTTATGATGCCCCTGTTTGTTTATGCCCCCATGGGGAATATAGATTTGCCCTTGTCCGTACGTACGTCCTAAAATCGTATTTCGCGTGATCCTCAATAACTATTTAACCCACGGTCACGAAACTTTATAGGAATGCTGACCAGCAAGTGAAGATGTGCACCTGTTTTCCATTTTTATTTTGGACCAAGAACCACAGTTGTGGCCCTTGACTTAGTCAAAACAGTGGCATAAAAACGACCGCTCCTCCATAACTCCACTGTTGTACACATTACCATTTCACAGACATTCAACTTTTCAGTTCTTTCATTAAAAAGTTGTGTGTTTATGTTCATTATAAAAATGCTATGGCACAGTGACCTTAGTAGGTCCTAAGGACACATTTATGTTTTTCTCTCGAGATTTTAGCCACATTGTAATACCTACATATTTACTAAACAGTAATTAAACTGTGGTGTGGGTACGTCTGATCCTTTCCGATAGACTTCAGTAGTTATCCTCTTTGCATCAGAGACTTGATAATACTGAATATATATGTAAGCTTTTCAGAGTCCTGACCAAATCAATAGCCAGGATGTTGGGAATGATTGAATTCACTAAGTATTCAGATGAAATTGACTATTTCAGATATTTCTGAAATTGTAGAAATCTATAATATTAACGTATTCAATATATTTTATCACTTAGGTTATTGTTGCCGAGATCTTATTAACGCTGAACAAGCACCTGTGATTGACACTGAGACCGCCGTATATCAGCTTCAAGAGGAAGAAGACGTGGATGACATTTTAGATATACACGAGTATTTAAAAGGAAAGTCCGAAAAAGAGTGACAGAAATAGATGTGTAAGAGGAACGGTTTATTGTGGATAAATCCATTTTACTAAAAATGGCAGAGCTGGTTCCATTGAGAGTGTGCACGAAAAAAAGTTGCACAGAGATAGTTGATGTTAAAGAAAGAAAGAATGGATCCGGTACTTGTCTCTTTTGGGTAAGAATATTGTCATTAAATGATATACACAATCTTTATGCGCTACCACCAAAAACGGAGTGGAGCGGGCATGTAGTGTTAACCTTGTCATCTGTCTAACAAAAGTAGGTCAATATGAAGGACTTCAACCTACTTTTCGCACTTCCTGGTTTACTTCATTTGTATTTTATAAGATTGCAATGCTAAAGCAAGACTTCAGTATTTCACGGAAATATTTTAAACATCATTTTTAAACATCATTTATGATTTTAATATGGCCAAAGAGCTCCCAGTGAGGTTTGAACACGCAGCGGTGAGACGAGAAGGTTCACAACGCGCTATCATTTACCCTCATCTATGGATACGCTCACCAATATTCATTTTGCTGCATTTGTACATGTTATAAACATGCAGTTAGATCATTTTTCTATTATTATAGATGTAAAGCATCATATAAATTTTTATTGATTTACATGTATGCCCCAAGAACTAAGAGTTGTTGAGTTGTCCCGGTCTATTCCATTAACAATGATTACATCAAGCCTAATGTAATGCATTGAATGTCCTGAAAGACATTATGATGGTTTTATTCATATTTGGATTGACTGCCATTATTCTTCCAGATCACCTTGTCATTAGCTTTAACTGTTTTCATTTGTTTCTTTATTTTAATGGTTGTATGTTTTCAGACATGCTCAGCCAGCCATGCTATACGGGAATTGTGTTCGCAAGCGGTGCTACCGAATGGCCCTTTATGCGGCAATTTTATGATCAATACCAGTATTACACTGTCCGGCAACAATTACACAAAGGTGGCCCTCCTAACAACATTTCTGAATCTCTCCATACCAGCTAGTTCAATTGTTGACAGGATTCAGAGTCACCAGTGGTAGACGACTATTTCAGAAATATGCAGAAAGAAATTCTGCAGCAGAAAGAAATTCTGCAGTCAGTGGTAGGAAAATAAGTTGTTGTGGCTGATAAGTTTATCCAATGATACTTCAAACATCAGAATTATCGCATTACTGTTGTTTCTTACTGTACGTTCATTTGGTCCATAGGACCTGAGCAAAAAATATTTTATTCCTGTCTTAAATCACACTTTTTTTTCAACTAGTAAGATTATTAATAAACAAATAACACAAATATAACTATTAAAAAGTACAATGAGCCGATGGCACCACAGAAAGTTTACACTGCGTAGTGTATTAATAAACAGAAGTTTTGTTGTTAATACATAATTATGCATGTATTAATTTCAATTCAGTGTTGACTAAGGACTATTGGTCGGCCATCTTTGAAACATATATTGATAAATAGAGGATATTTGCTTGTTTTGAGTGAATATAGGTTTTATTTTCATCGAGAAGTGAGAAAATATTTGAGTTTTCTCACTTCGATATGAATATAAATCCTATATTCATGACAGACCAGCAAATATTCTATTTATTACATACTCACAACTTGGAAATGTATGCAGAAAAAATATAATGCGCCAAAACAATGACGTCAACAACGTCAACAGTTGCATGACGTCAAATAAAAACAATGAAAATATAAGGTTTTATTTTAATCATAAAATTCACAATTTCACTGGTAAGTATATAATAAATATAATTATCCACACGTTTAGTTGTTTAAAATTTCACATGACCGTATTCCATCGATATTGGAATTTTCTTTTACAAAGATGGCCAACCAATAGTCCATAACAGCTCAACACATTACCGATTAATATTTAAAGCCACCCAAGAGAGAGTGGAAGGGTACATAGGAATCCATAATGATGGACACCCAAACCACCAACAAGGTCAAAGTCTGCGAAATTGTCACTGATGACCCCACAAATAACTTTAATCATGAGTGAGTGTTTTGTTGTACCGAACACCCAGTCACTGTAATTAGCTTCTTACGGTATTTCGTCTGGCGTCCACTAACTTGTGCCTTGTGATCACAATAGGGCCTTTGTTTTTAATTTGAATATTTCATACCTTTTCATTTCTGTATATCATGAAAAGCTTGGATCAGTTAAATTACCAGCTAGATCAGATTAGTAACACCAGGGTTATGACCCTTGTTTGAATGAAAATGTCATATTCTGTCTTGTGCACATTCCAGGACCTTCAACTTTTTATCGATACAAAACTTAGCTAGATTGTTGATAAAAATGAAAGCTCAGACATGTCTGAAAACCAGCTAGATCGGAGTTATATTCCTTTGTTTATTGAACAATGCTGTAGGTTTCTTTGTCAAATCTCTATCTACTTATCTTTTCATCTGATCTTTACCAAAGTTGGTCTGAGTGTTTATACCAATGAAAGTTTGAACAATTCAATATAAAGAAATATAAAAAGATCGGACAGGGAAAGTAGCATTCAAGGAGGACAGTCAACCACAAAACACAGAAACAAAACAGATTTGAGCAGAAACAGCAGAGTTGTTAATCTAAGAAATACTTTTAAAAAACATAGTTATATCTTGTATAAAATACATACATTTAGAGAATGGTAAGTAAAATTGGGTAAAAATAATATGGGATGTGATGTAGTATCCTTTTCTTTGAACACATGTCTTAAGTTTATATGTAAAGATCATTTATTCCTTTTTGCATTTATTCCTTTTTGACATGTGGCATGGGGAAAAACACTTTGCAAAGAAGTTAGCTGCCGTAAGTTTTGGTTAAAACACTGTGTACATGTACCTAAATATACATTAATAATAGCATCAGAGTGATAGAACTTCTTTGCCACACAAAATGAATACATTTTATTACTACCGACCTGCGCAGTCTTTCATATAAACGAAGAAGAGAGACAACTGTATGTTATTCTACGATACAATACAGCTGTTCCATTCCTCGCGTATATCACATCCGTTGGAAGCGCCACGTTACATGACGTCACTTGGTAAATATCAACAGTAATTTTAATGAAATGTTAATTACAACAAACTTTCCATGCTCCAAAACCTTGCACACCCCCTATATAAATCGATCATATGCATCAGTACATGTAACATTAATAAGCATTGTGAACAATTGATAACGTTTGACGTCATACAGCTCAAGCTGTATGACGTAAGCAATGACGTAAGCAATGACTTAATTGTTTGTCACGTGACTACTAGATTTAAACATATTGTACCGCGCAGAACTTTGCATACGGGGGCGCCCAATGGAACAGCCTGCAAACATAGCCTGATTACCTTGACTTCCGAGATAATATATAGTACCCCCACAATAGTGTAAACAATGGGGCTACTGTTGTGTTATAATCGAAATAATAAATATATACCTGTATTTTATCGGTGAATAAAATACGGTTAGTCGTTCGGATGTGAGTAATTAAGTGGCGGTGTTCTTTTTTATGATTTAATTACTACGCATCCGAACTCCTAACTGTATTTTATTCACCGATAAAACACAGGTACGTATTTATTATTTCTTAAATCAAATGTAGTCGGTATGCATACAAACATGTAAAACCTTATTCTGGTTAAAATTATACAACCGTGTAAGACAAATTCAGTCTGGTCAAAATCAGCATTACAGTACACAGATAATATGACAACATTCATTTTAAAACAAAATAACGTTTAAAATTAATTTGTTTGCAGAGCGCTAATTAAAACTATTTTGTTATTTTTTGAGCATGCAAAAACATTGACATTTTATTAAAGTTAAAGGATGCCAGTGAGAAAGGAAAACTAGATCTGAAGCCTTTGCTCGGTGATATTACCAACCATTTCTGGTATGCAGGAAGAAATTGTGGGGGAAATTATGGTCAGTTTGTGGTTGGAAACGGCCGAGCACAACACATACGAAATATTGCAGTCTCGGTTTGATTGAGACAGTTCATGAGCGGTAGTGAAATTATGCTAGCTACCGCTCACGCCCTCTAGCCCCGGGTTGAGCAGAATTCTATATTAATAAAATCAATAGTACAAAATTTTAACCATCCCGAAGATGGCATGCTTATGGCGCTGGACATGGAGTTTACTACTTCCCCATGTCGTACGGCGTATGGTCCAAGTATCTAATAAAATTAAATGCCCCGAAGAGCGAAATAAACATAATGGAATTTAGTTGGGAGCAGCGGTTATGAAGCCTGCGTATCACAAGTAACAGCCAAAAGAAGTCAGGTTGTCATAGTCCTTGTCGCAGAAGAGTCCTTAAATTACTTTTATATTTGGAAAGAAGATCGAGCTTACGATAATAAAATTTTGCAAAGGTTTTACGAAGTTTATGGTAACGGTAACCCTGATGGAATAGCCTTTTAGTTATACAAAGATTACGAATATTAAAGTCCTCAACTCGAGTACAAGCTCTTGAAAACGAATAAGTTGAGACACATAAACCCCATAAGAAGTAGCTCGGGGAACATCCCCATCCAAGTGGGGATAATTAACAATGTCAAAATTAAAGTCATCTCTCTTGGCATAGATTTTGCTAATTATTTCACCATTTTCAATCGAGAGATCTAAATCAAGAAAAGAAGCGTTATTATCAGATATATTAGCTTTGTTAAGCTGAAGTTCTTTAGGATAAATAGTAGTAACTATAACTGGAAAGAAAGGGTTGTCAATGTTCAATATGTCATCCACATACCGAGAGGTGTCATTAAAGGCTTCAATAACATCTACATGGGAATCTGGGGAAAGACTCAACATGAAATCTCTTTCATAGCAACATAAAAAAAATCTGTGACAAGTGGTGCACAGTTCGTATCCATAGGGATTCCAACAATTTGTCTATAAACGGTGGTTCCGTACTTGACGAAAATATTATCTAATAGGAAGATGAGTGCTTCACAAACTTCATAGCAAGTCCATATAGTATTATTATCTAAACTGCCGTTAGTAAAAAACGCTTTAATATTATTACATGCCGAAATGTAGTATTTTCACTAGCGAATGTGTTTTGAATAAGAAGAATTAGCTTGTCTTTGATAAGGTGATGTGGTAAGGTTGTATATAGTGTAGTGAAGTCATAAGTGCTTAATGATGAAACTTAACCTTTATTGAAAATGTTATCAAGACCGTCTCCTGAATTGTTTATAGACCAAAATAAATTAATCCTAGAGTTTTCATCAGTATTATCACAATATAGGTTAACGTGATCTTTAACGACACAAGAAGTTAAAATTTTGGAGATGTTTGTTGTGGTGCAGGCACTAGAATTCGAAATAAAGCGAGCCTTATACGGATTTTTATGTAATTTAGGAATCCAGTACATAGTAGGCAGTTTATGTTGCTTATCGTTTACACCAGCCTTGCAAGTAGTGCACCGAGTGATATGTGCGGAAACAACATCATCC
This sequence comes from Cyrtodaria siliqua, assembly GCA_037043455.1. Classification (NCBI taxonomy): domain Eukaryota; kingdom Metazoa; phylum Mollusca; class Bivalvia; order Adapedonta; family Hiatellidae; genus Cyrtodaria; species Cyrtodaria siliqua. The sequence continues at coordinate 52,159 of JAWPHD010002303.1, forward strand.
TCAATAGAATTAACTGGAGTATACGAATTGATGCTGCCGAGTTCCAGAGATAAAACATTGACGTAATGTAAGCGTCAAACAATAATTACATTATTAGCTGCTTTATCTGCAGGAACTAAAACAAATTAATTATGAAATTCCTGAATTCCCGATTTGAAATTACGAAAGGAAAACCTAGGTCTCGGAGGAAGGAAAGAGGGGTTACCATTATAAATGTTAATACGTGTATCTATAATTTTAAGAATTGACTTTTTCCAAGTAAAAAGCGAGTTTGGGTCCGCATGTTCTCTACGACACCATTTTATAAAAACATCTTCAATGAAGTGGGCGATCTGGGCACGACAGGCATTAAAATCAGTAGTTGAAGGTAATCTATATTTAAGACCTTTCGTAAACAAATGCCGAATACGTTTATCAACAATATCAAAATTACCAGTGATGACATGACCTGCTGGAGCACAGCAACATTTAGATGTGTTGCATTCACATTTCTTAGGAGTATTATGTACTATATCAAGGTTAGAAACTATTTTGTTGTAGTTGAAAATAATATTTCTATAGGTTTTTTTATACTTATAACAAATTGCAGGACTTTCGAAATTTTTGAAATATTTTGGGATAGAATCAACTATATGATTATCTCGAAAAATACTAGGCATGTCAATGAAATCAATACCTTTAGTAATATATAGTAGTTTTAGAAAATGCCTGACGTGATCAGACTCCTTGTCAATATGGGGTCGGAGAACATGTTGTGTGTAGTGTTATACAAGGGATCTGTACGAATGAAAAATGTGTCGGCTTCCTCGTCGATCAACTTTAGTGAAGAAATGGACAAAGAGGTAAGCCGTGAAAGCATAGAGTGCTTTCCAGACTGTTTAAAAATAATATGTAAATCAGCGACAGAAATAATTACACGCGATTTACGTTTGATGTTACCATTACGCCTAAGACCATCATCGTCGAAACCCACGTTTGATTGATTACGTTATACCAAATCACACGGGGGTATCCGACGATGAAGACCATGAGACCTAGATTTACGCTTTCGAATAGAAAATATAGAAAAAATGTCAATATCGGATCTTTAGAAATGTTTCCTTCTTGATATTGTCATTAAGGCCGAGTGGATAAGGTGTCTGTAAAGAAAGACAAAAATATCGGACAGGGAAAGCAGCATTCAAGGACGACATTTAACCACAAAACACAAAAAAAAGACGCAAACAGACAAACGAGAAGGCAAAATAAATAAAAAATGCAAACGACATCACAAACACAAAATAGTTGACAATAGGGCTACCGCCTTGGAACGGTCAGTGGCAACAAAGCCCACTGGGGGTTTAAACCGGTTCTAGGGTGCACCAAACCTCACACTTACCCTATTGTCATCGCATTAAAACAGGATAGTGTAAATAAAGAAATCCCCGACATGATCTAATCTCTAACCAACAAGGCAGCATCAATAGGCAATATAAGTAAAACACAAATATGCTCGTGTAAATATAATACAAAAAAATAATAGCCTAGAAAGCCACAATGAAGGTACTCAGTGACTTGGCAGAAGCCAGAGCAACAAGAGAATAACCCATTAAGGGCACGACAAGAAAGATCATAGACAAACATCAAACGCCACCGTCCCATTGGGCTTTAGGTAGGCGTCATCATAGGGTCCACAGCCCGTCCGGTCATCATACAATTAAAGAGAAAAGCGTAGTGGCGAACTATAAAAGGGTCCACCACCACCAAGCATGCAGTACGTTGCAAAATGATAGGGTCATAACCTCTTTTGATAAACTTTTTAACAAGTCTAGCAAAGATAGTATGAAAGTGATCATGACCAAGAATCGTACGAAAAAGAGTATGATAATGGACATTTGGAAACGGCCGAAAACGACACATACGAAATCTATAAATCACATCACCATAGAAGTCAGGTTGTCATAGTCCTTGTCGCAGAAGAGTCCTTAAATTACTTTTATATTTGGAAAGAAGATCAGGGTTACGATAATAAAAGTTTGCAAAGGTTTTTTGAAGTTTGTGATAACGGTAATCCTGATTGAGTAGCTTTTTAGTTATACAAAGATTACGAATATTAAAATCCTCAACTCGAGCTCAAGCTCTTGAAAAACGAATAAGTTGAGACACATACACCCCATAATAAGTTGCTCGGGGAACATCCAGGATGTAAGTTGTTCATCCACTTAAGTTCTGCAATATGTCTAGCTTTTATTTTAAAGCTTTTAGTAGCATCATTATCAAAAAATATATATTCAACTGTTTGAACAGTTAGGTTATTACAATTATAACCTGACTGTCGAAAGTGTTGGTACAAGTATTTTTTTAATTTTTTAGGATTACTTGCATTATATTTGTGTTCACGAAATCGAACTTATGTCTAACATATTGTATACCGCAACGTGGTGCATTTAAAGTCAGATCATAAATGGCGTGAGATGTACGTCAATCAACATTTGAAGCTAGACATACTTTAAACAATCTTCCATTAACAGCTGATTTAATGGTGGACTTGCAAAATAAATAATTGCAACAACTTCACCTCTTAGCATTGCACTTATTAATAGAGGGAAACACCCTGCGTCTTGAATGAACTAAATGATTTCTGAAAGGAGACTTTATACGGTATTTCTTCAAAACAGGTGGTCCTAGAGGAGTTACGGAAACTTTTGAGCCATTATTAAAACTCCTAGTAATATAATTAGAAGGAACATGAAACGAGGTTGCCGAATGAAGATTTAAAGGTGTAAGGCGTACATATGACTTTGAAAATGTGAATTAAAATGCGTCAGATGACAAACTAAAAATGTCAAATGTCAAAAAATGGAAGAAGGAAAAAATGGAAGAAGGAAAGCATGGAAGAAGAAAAGCAAAATGACTTGGGTTTTCAAAATTCGCCAAAATACAATGTACTAATATTTTCGAGATTTTTTTAGATTTTATTAGTCCCCTACCGGTCCGGACCGGAGGGGACTTTAGGTTTGCCCCACGTCCGTCCTACAGTCTGTCTTTTTTTTTTCTGGCCTATAACTTTGTCATGCAATGTGGGATTTTTAAATAACTTGGCACACATGTTCATCATATTGAGACGGCGTGTCGCGCGCAAAATCAGGTCCGTAGCTCAAAGCTCCATGTCCCATTTGGAGGTTAAATGTCAGAAATAGGCTTTCCGTCAGTCTGTTGTCTGTCTGTTTTTTTGTCCGGACTGTAACCTTGTCATGCATTCTGGGATTTTGAAATAACTTGGCACAAATGTTCACCATAATGAGACGACGTGCCGAGCCAAGGCCCGGTAGTGGAATATGGCCGTCCCTCGGACTGCTTCTTGTTTAACTAGGTTTAGACTCTATATAGACATTGCTACAGATGCTGTTATTTGCGTTTTGAAAACAATGGCAAACATTGTCACACATTATCGTACTTTTTAACAACAAAATATATTAACTGTTACAGTTTAAAAGCATACACTCAATGTAAGAACGTGTTACTAAACGGACACATGGCAATCTTAAAGTAATTGTCACCCATTAAAATTAGCACCTAGTTTTATAAATCCAGTATAATTTTGATGTAAACTTGCTTGCATATAATTAAATACAACAACACAATTGCTGTTTTTAATTTCCTTTGTTATTCTTCAATATGTTTATTAAAATACATTATTTGGTACAGAATAATCAACATTTAGTTATATTTATTTTCAAGATTGTCTTGTGCAGCTGTATAATGACTCTAAAGTGTTTATGTAGAAATATTACTCGGACTTTGCTAGTCCATGTTCCTCCTCACAAGTTTAATAAACCAAACAATGAGATCTCTTAGGCCAATTAAAAGTATATGTTTGGTTCCTATTATATGCTCAAAAGAAATAGGGTAGGTAGGGAAAATATTTTATTTTATGTTTTGTTCTTTTTTATGTACTACTATATTACACTATACTTTTATACCCAATAAATAAATAAACTTAACTATACATGTGTTGATATCATCACATACAGAAATGATAGAACAAATAATTAAAAACAAAGAGAAGGAAAGAAAACATAAAATGCAAAACGTAACCCTAAAAACAGGGTAGGTCGGGAAACCGGAACCATATCTATTATTTTATTTGGCTTTATTGGTGTTTTGTTATTAATACTGTTTATTGACATAAAAATGAAATCAATAAAACCTAAAAATCTACTCGACGTTCAGTATTGTAATTACCTTGCTAAATGCATAAATAGAGGATCTTACATGCGTGCCTGTAATATACACCGAAAGACAAAAGAAACGCATCACTTGGGAAAATTGCTATACAAAAATAATGAAAGTTCTAATTTATTCCATACAACAATATTTCATTGCTACAATATCAACACCATATATTGTGAAAATTTAACAAAAATCGATTATCGGAAAGTATGAATTTCATTCAGTCAAAACACCACAACCCCAGATTCAAAAGACACAAAAGTCAATATTTCGTGCAGCCACCACACGCGTGCATGGATGAGCAAACGGCATTGACATTCCGGCGTTGTGGAATGTTTCTCCACTCTTCCGTCAGTGCCTGACGTAGCTCTCTGGCGTTCTTTTGTGGCGGCTGTTTTCCATATACGCGCTGTTTAAGCTCCGCTCAGATGTTCTCAATGGGTGCAAGATCAGGAGATAGGGCCGGCCAGTTCATCACTTGGATATTATTCGCACGTAGGAAGTTAGCTGTGTACTGAGCACATCGGGCGTTGTCATGGTGGAATACGCCTCGCGTTTTTGTTTTTTTTCTAAGCACTTTACAAGAAAAATCAAAGTACTAAAAGTACCGAGAATGCTAGGTTTGATCGGAAAGATATTTTTAATTTACAAATTACTGGAACAAGAACATAATTTTTGTGTTTTTCCGGTTAGATTATCGTAATAGATCATGAAATTATCGATTTCGTGCTGGCCAGTTGGTCACCTTTAGCGCGCACGTGTAAAACATGGTTTTCGTCTCATCGGTGCATTCAGACGTCACGGATCAGCGGTTTCAATATTTTTAATATGTAATGATAAGATTGTATGCCTTTAAATAAAATAAATACAATACATATTGCTGGAAGTTTTGGAACCGAAATATTTAAATAACAAAAGTGATGCGTTTCTTTTGTCTTTCGGTGTAGAATTAATTAAACCAGTTGAATAAAATTATATGATGCGAGATCATATCAATTTTATCCAATGAGTTAATAAATTAATCAATATTAAATAACCTCAAATGTATCGCATAACTCCAAAATAGTCTCAAATGGAGCAGAGTGTACCTCCCTTGTAGCTTCCTATATAATATATGACGTCGGTTAATGACGACGTATGTTTACTTGGTCCTCTATGTACATCACCGAACAACTTATGTTGTTGATTTCCGTAATTCGGTATTTTAAACGGTTATATGATATTTATCAGACTTAATAATATGATATTTATCATACTACACTAGTGAAACAAATAGAGAAATGAAGGTCGAATCATCATCATGGATTTATTACATTCCCAAACCGCAAATTATGTGTTATGCACATTTGAATTGAACTGGGGTTTCCCGGAGCATCAACACAAGAAAGGTTATAAGGCGCCAAACAGGGATGAACATGTCAGGCTCATCCTCCATTTACATCTAGATAAAGATATGGAGAATGGGCCTAGAACCTTCTAACCTACAGAACTGCAGAGTTGCTGCAAATTCTATTGTAGTCACTCCATTTACGATGGAGCCACGTTGTACATTGGCATATGCGGTGACATGAAGAATGAGCACCATAAAAAATGACAAAATGAACATGAAGGGGTCCTACCCATCTGCCTCTAGCGGGATTTGCAGTGGTTGTATTCTACCCACGGCAACCATAACTACTGAACTGTTGTGGTTGATATGATAGCATTTACTCCCCCAATGCCTAGAGCACTGTCATTATGTGTAGATATGCAAAAGTCAGTGAAATAAATTACCCAGAAACAGTTACTTATATGCGCATGCAAATTCCCAGAATAATTTTAATGAAAGCAGACTTATGGTTCTTGCGCTCTGCTCTGGACCTCTATCAATGTGTGGAATTTCGTTGCAATCTCTAAGTGGGAAATTATTGAACTGGAATGTCGCGACAATATGCGCATCTCCACTTGATATTGATACTTCCTAGCAAGTTACGCGAAAATCTAACAAGGGGTTATAGAGAAATACCCCGGACAAGAATGTGCACGGACGGACGAGGCAGCGACTATATGCTCCTCCGAATATTTCGGGGAGCATAATAAAGAGAATGTTCAATGTCTAACTAATACAGGTGTTGCTTTAGGCAAACCTCAATATAGTTATAAGATCACAAGAGAAAGGCGTTCTCATATCAGTCTGCCTGGAATGAATCCAGTATATACTCCTCTTGGGGATGGAAATATTTCCCGAACAAACGTAACACAACACAGTGGGATGACGCGCCTATCTCCCTCAAATAACCTGCCGAACTGGCACAAAAAAACTGTCTATAGCTGGCATGGCGACTGGCCTTGTTTACGTCTTCCTCTTCAATCACATGAAGCGCAAACAAATCGTTTCTGTACGTCTGCTGTATCAGTAAAACTAGCGGGTCGGTGATGACCAGTTCCATTTCCTAAAAAAAATAATAGCAACATTTAAAGAGCTATCCCGCCAACAACAGCCACATTTTAGAACATGTGCACCGGTTCTTAAAATACTGACGAGTTATATGGATAATGTACATTTGAGAATCCAAATTCTATAGAAAACATAATAAATATAAACGAATTTAACCAGCCAGATCAGTCCCAAAAACTGGACCGATGAATTAAGTTACCAACTCATAATTCATTTTACGCATATTCAAATTTAAAACCGGGTATTTTACGAAACCGTGAAAATTCCTCGGCACATATACATATGGTCTGAACACATGGATAGAATTTGGATGTACGGTTGTCTAGTGTAATTTTGCCGTTTTTATGCGGGTTTGTTTCTTTAACGATTAAAACAAATCACTTTAACAGTTCACACATCAATAACTCCAGCGCTTAAAACTGTTGATAAAGTTATAAAGGAAATTGGAGAAGTATATTGTTTTACTACATTGAGTTTAATTTGAATAACCGTTGAAATTAGCTGTGTGGAGCTGCAGGATTCCCATTGTTTTATAAGACAATTGTGATATCTTTTAGTTATCTGTCTTTTAGTTATCTGATGACATTAACATTGGTATTCTAAGAATAGGTGGAGTTCTAGCCAGATCTTCTTGAACATTTTATATTGTCCACCCCAAAATTTAATATGCTTGAGGTCACATACTAATAAAGCTTAGGGATGGACAATAAAACATGAAGTTCATTTATACTAGGAAAAATGGAATGTGCATAGGAAAAAGTTGAATCCCTCTATATATTTTATTAACATATTGTATTACTTACGGGCACAGTGCTGGCGCAGTGTTCTGGAGCCATGCCACAGCACAGTTTCTCCGCATTAGTCGACATGTCTGTACACCTGTGGCAGACACACCCGTCTGGTACTTCAGATGGTTCAGGCTGAAGTGGGTCCTCCGGTTCATCCCTACCAACCATGGCAGTTATGTCTAACAGCAAGGACGGATTCCTTTCTGCAACGACCAGTAGTAATTTCTTCTCTTGCTCCAAGTCAAGATCTTCTATCAGCTCCTGCAATTGAGAATCAAACAAACAAATCAGACCAAAGAATACAAACAAGCCACTCATGATATTTGCTTCCCATTTGATGCTAACAAAGACGCATAATGTCAAATCCCAGTGTTTAAGAACTTACTTATTGTTTGAATGTAGTTGCTGTTATGTATATGTAAGTGTATATGATGTGTTTAAAGATGAAGGTATTAATTTGATACCAAAACAAATAGGTTAGGCATGTAGGTATTTCTGTTATTTATTTTTGAAGTGTAAAAGTATAGGACAAATTTTACAGTGCTTACACCATTTTACTATACACACTTTAGGGTAAAAGGAAAAACATTTAGGGTCGGTAGGAAAACATGAAACAAACACACAATTGTTCAGGCCTAACTGAGTGAGCCAGCAGCTGTGAACATCTACCAGTTTATTCAAATATTATATTTAAATGCTTCTTAATTGAAAACAAATAAGAATCTCAAAAAAAAAGTTATATCTATTGAGATGGCCCACAGTACCCGTTTGCATTCGATTTGGTATTTTTTCTCCAGTAATTTTTATAAACAATAGATCTACACATATTTCCTGTAATATTTTAAGACAAATCATGTTTAGTGCAGTAATCCGATTTAGTGCAGTAATAAACACACTACGAACGCAGAAAGTGTATTTTCTCCCATTTCTGCTCATGTGAGATAGGCATTTTCCTCATGTGAGATAACTCTATCTTACATGACATGTGACTTACGACGTCATGACGTTACGCCGACATCGCCTTATTATGGCGTTAAATCAGCAAAGTCATTGATTTTATGCCGGTAATAAACATATAATGGTAGAAAATAATCCATCATGAGTGATCCATGTGAGATAGGGAAATCTCACCCTCGGGATCAGAATTGAAACCAGGCACTCGACAGAGCCTCGTCCCTGGTTGCAATTCTAACCCCTCGGGTGAGATTTCTCTATCTCACATGGATACTCATGATGGATTCTTATAATCTTCCAAAAGTATATTATCTTCCAAAATGTGAGTACTCGCGCATGCGCGGATGTACCACCTGTTCTAAAAATTAAGGGTTTCCTAGTGTCTGGTAATTCGCGACGGTGTTTGACCTGCATTTTGTGTTGGCTTGAAACGGCTTTGTATTTTATGAAACTACTGGGATAAACTAAGCAAAGTACTAGTGTATATTCTGGTATACAACAGTCGCATTAAACCTCTTGATAGAATATTGGTGCTCAGATTGCCAGGTGATACTTTAAGAAATTGAATTACGATCAACATTTTTCTAAGGGCCACAGTTCTTTAAAAAGAACAATTGCCTTTCGAATTGTTTAGGGTCAGGATATGCAAAATGTCAAACAAACATTTATTTGTCTGGATAAAACAAAATAAAAGTGACAAATATATATATATTTATTTGAATAACAGTAAACTGTTTTGCCGACACGTTGTTGTTACAGATATGATCTTTATTAGTTAGTATCGAACTAAAATGCTATTAGATTTTGAATGTTGCACACGGTATGCCCTCCTCATTCGCATATTGTCTTACATTCTCAGTCGTTCAAAATATGCAGGCCCGGGTCTACAGTGCCTACGCGTAGCTACGCGCCTGGAAATGACACGCCTTGTACAGTAAAGCACATAACACCCATATTATCGGGTTATCTTAACCATATGATAGGCTGTGATAACAGGGTGAGGCAGAGCCTTCAAAAGAAAGGTCAACGTAGTATGGGGAGTGGAGTGGGCAGGGACAGCGTTTTGAAAATGGCTGTTGTATAATTTGTCACATTGGTCACACATCAAGTAATGAGGTTTGACACTAGCCATCATATGCATTCCTTGTCATAGGCATACCCCAGGTAATGTCACTGTGGCACGGTAGGAGAGAACTGGGCCTGGGGTTGGGAGGTAACGATAGTGAATGCAGAGATTTGGTGACGCCGTGTCCAATTTAAATTATCACCCTTACATAAACTCGATAACGGCTGTCGGAATCGATCGTTATCAAAAGAAAAAAATGGCGGCGATTTGAGATTTTTTCAATGAAATAGTCCGACACTGTTCACAAAAAAAGAATCCCTGTGGCGAAATATCAAAATCAACTCTGCAATTGCTTGTCCAATCTTGATTGAATTCAAACTTGCTACGAATCATTAGTGTTATTTTTACCGGTCCTTTGGGACCAACGAGCCCAATATAGGTGGCTTTGAAATAGAATACCGCTTAAGCCGGTGCTAGGGGCCGTGAGAGGTGTTGCTTCTTTCATTACTTCTCATGACTCAATAAAACCGAGTCTGCTGCTTTATTCTCTTAATTGTGTTTGTTGCTCCCAAAGGATCACCTTTATCAGTATTTATAAACATTCACACTAGCGTTCGTTTAGTGCAGTATGTCGGCTGTAAAAAGTCTCCCTGTGCTACGAATCAGTAGTGTTATTTTTACTGGTCCTTTGGGACCAACGAGCCCAATATAGGTGGCTTTGAAGTAGAATACCGCTTAATCCGGTGCTAGGTGGCGTGAGAGGTGTTGCTTCTTTCATTACTTCTCATGAACAGAATCAATAAAACCGAGTCTGCTGCTTTATTCTCTTAATTCACCTTTATCAGTATTTGTCCCAGATTTCATTCATATATGTTTGTTAAAACCTAAGAAAAGTGAAGGCCCCATAACCTGTAAAAGGAAAAATATAGCATTTTACATTACATAGCTCTGGTGTTACTGGTCCAATCTGTTTGGTTTTCTAACTTGTCCTACTTTTCATTTATATTAAGGAGGCAACATGTATCAATTGTACATATATCAAGGGTAGTAAATCCGGTGTTATTGGTCTGATAGAAAGTGTTTTTTAAGTTGTCTAAGATTTCATTGATATCAATGTAAAGTTTGTTAAAGGTTGGGAGAAAAATATCACAAGACACAAGTTTAGCAATGTTTGTTAATTGAAGGGCTATAACTATTGGGTTACAGGTCCGATTTGGGTGGTTTCGAATTCGTCTAATCTTTCATTAATATTAACAACGTGATACCGTTTGCTAAAGATCATATGAAAAATAAAGGGGCTGGAGAGTAGATACCAAAAAAATTAGCAGTGTTCGTTAATTCAAGGGTCATAACTCTAGTGTTTCTGGTCAGATCTTGCTGGTTATCGATTTTATCAGACTGTTTACTTATATTTACAATCTGGTAAAGTTTGATATAGATCGAATGAAAAATGAAAATGCTACAAACCTGGAACAAAAAGTTTTAACAGACCAAGTAGAGCTAAAAGAAAAAATATGTACACAAAGTGGTAACATATATATAAAATAACAATAGCCTAGAAAGCCACAATGAAGGTACTCAGTGACTTGGCAGAAGCCTGAGCAACAAGAGAATAAACCATTAAGGGCACGACAAGAAAGATCATAGACAAACATCAAACGCCACCGTCCCATTGGGCTTTATGTAGGCGTCATCATAGGGTCCACAGCCCGTCCGGTCATCGTACAATTAAAGAGGAAAGCATAGTGTCGAACTGTAAAAGGGTCCACCACCAAGCATGCAGTACTTTGCAAAATATTAGGGTCATAACCTCTTTTGATAAACTTTTTAACAAGTTAACAAAGATAGTATGAAAGTGATCATGACAAGAATCTTTCTTACGAAGTCTATAAAGCACATCACCATAGAATTCAGGTTGTGATAGTCCTTGTCGCAGAAGAGTCCTTAAATGACTTTTATATTTAGAAAGAAGATCAGGGTTACGATAATAAAATTTTGCAAAGGTTTACAATGTGAATGGTAACGGTAACCCTGATTGAGTAGCGTTTTAGTTATACAAAGATAACGAATATTAAAATCCTCAACTCGAGTACGAGCTCTTGAAAAACGAATAAGTTCAGACACATACACCCCATAAGAAGTTGCTCGGGGAACATCCCCATCCAAGTGGGGATAATTAACAATGTCAAAATTAAAATCATCTCTCGTGTCATAGATTTTTCTAATTATTTCACCATTTCCAATCGAGAGATCTAAATCATGAAAAGAAGCGTTATTATCAGATATATTAGCTTTGTTAATCTGAAGTTCTTTAGGATAAATATTATTAACCATAGTTGGAAAGAAAGGGTTGTCAATGTTCAATATGTCATCCAGATACCGAGAGGTGTCATTAAAAGCTTCAATAACATCTACCTGGGTATCTGGTGAAAGACTCAACATGAAATCTCTTTCATAGCAAAACAAAAACAAATCTGCGACAAGTTGTGCACAGTTCGTACCTATAGGGAAACCAACAATTTGTCTATACATGGTGGTTCCATACCTGACGAAAATATTATCTAATAGGAAGATGAGTGCTTCACAAACAAATGTGTTCGGATTTCTTTTTAATAGCTTCATTACAAAGAGTATAGTAGAAATAATGACCTGGAAACTGCAAAAAGTTCGAATATCTACTAGATAGTATTTTTGAAATTCATCACTCTAGTAGATTTGAAAAGATATGTACCATTTTAAGGCATTGACTTTCATAGTGGGACTAAAATGCTGGACTGGGTGTAATATTAGCAGGTGTGTAAAATATAGTAATATAATTAATGTAATATACAAGAAATGTAGAATTGTATATCAATAATTACTTTTAATTACCTGGCCATGTGATATTTATCAATCTCATTTTTACGGCTATTAGCAGATGGTCTTGATATTTCATGGGGAGGAATGTGTTTGGCTCAAGTTTGCCTAGCTTTAAAAAAAATCAAACTTTCATGAATATAAACACTCAAACCAAGTTCGACATGTGACACAGGGGCAGAGCCAAATTTGACACCAGTGTCACCATTTGAACAAACTTGGTAGAGGACCATAATGTCAAAAAAAATACCCGTGTTTCCGGTGGCCCGACCGACGCTTTTTTAAGGGGCCGACCTTAAACTCTTTTTTTTTAAAATTTGTTCTGAACAATGATTTATCACAATATATCGAGGTAAACTAACATCACAGAGAAACTTTCAGTTGTATCATCCACTTGTATGAGGTTTATGAGATAAATACATGTAGAATCTCACAAAAAAAATAAATATATATATATATATAAAATAAAAAAAAAAAGAAAATATAAAATAAAAAATTACTACCGACCTACCGTATTTTTTTAGAGCATGCATAGGTAACACACCTATTTTTTTTTGCCTAAGCTGTGTGTATATACAAAATATTAAACTGTTGGCTCTTATAGTTTCAGAGAAGAAGATTTTTTAAGTTTTTCCCCATTTAAGTCTATGTAAAACATGTGACATCTGGGGTGGGGCCAAATTAGAACCCTTAATAAATAAAAAAATTAAACCTTTATCTCTTGTAGTTTCAGAGTAGATTTTTCAAGTTCTTCCCTATAACTCTATGTAAAATTGATCAAACAAGGGGCCCTAAGATCCCCATTAAAAAAAATGTACCCATGAACCAAGGCTATAATAATAATAATAATAATAATAATAATAAAATAATAATCAAAAATCAAAAAAAAAAATAATATTAAAAATAACACTATGTAAAACTGATCCAACAAGTTCTGAACCCATGCCATGAACCAAGGTTCTGTATGAGAAAATAATATCAAATTTATTTTTTTCAAATGTTTTCATTTTTTTTTTAAATAAATTGACCGCATGAACCAAGGTTTCGCATGAAAAAAAAAAAAGGAAATAATTAAAAAAACAGAAGAAGAAAGAAAACATGCCTCCTGTGAGATTTGAACCCACGACCTGAATAATAAAAGGGGACATTTATCAATTTAAAGGCAATAACTCCGGCGTTACTAGGACGATTCCAAAATAAAGTAACCATGTCACATCCCACTATTGGGATAAACATTATAATCAAGCTTAATAAAAATCAAACAAGCGGTTATCAAGATATGGCTGTGGACGGACAGAATTAAGCAATTTTTATCAATTAAATGGGAATAACTCCGGCGTTACCGTGACGATTCCGAAATAAATTTGCCGCTTCACATCCCACTATTGTGATAAACATTATAATGAAATATAAAAAGATCGGACAGGGAAAGTAGCATTCAAGGAGGACAGTCAACCACAAAACACAGAAACAAACACGCAAACAGCAAACAAGAAGGCAAAAGTAATATTAAATGCAAACGACATCACAAACACAAAAGGGTTGACAATAGGGTTACCGTCTTGGAACGGTCAGTGGCAAAGTAGGCCACTGGGGGGTTTAAACCGGTTCTAGGGTGCACCAAACCTCACACTTACTCTACTGTCATCCCATTAAAACAGGACAGTGTAAATAAAGAAATCCCCGCCATGAAGTTCAATGAAAATCAAACAAGCGGTTATCGAGATACGGACAAAATTAAGCAATTTTCAGCAATTAAAGGGCAATAGCTCTGGCGGTGGTTATTTTCACGACAAGCGGATGCGAGCTAGTAAAAAAAACCTATCATAGAGTGATGTATTTTTTTATAATAGAACCCAGCTGTAAAAAATCTATTGCATTTAAACCAAAATGTTCACATTGATGCTGCCTTGTTGGTTAGAGTTTAGATCATGGCGGGGATTTCTTTATTTACACTGTCCTGTTTTAATGGGATGACAGTAGGGTAAGTGTGAGGTTTGGTGCACCCTAGAACCGGCTTAAACCCCCAGTGGCCTACTTTGCCACTGACCGTTCCAAGGCGGTAGCCCTATTGTCAACCCTTTTGTGTTTGTGATGTCGTTTGCATTTTTTATTACTTTTGTCTTTTCGTTTGTCTGTTTGCGTGTTTGTTGTTGTGTTTTGTGGTTGACTGTCGTCCTTGAATGCTGCTTTCCCTGTCCGATATTTTTTCCCCTTTTTTTTATTGAGCAAATGATGTTGACAACTTCGACTGATAACTTTGACATTATGAATCAAAGCCACAGTCATGTTTGGACTTTGTTGGTGTACTATTTTTAAAAGGACATAAGCAATCTTGCTGTGTCTGTTATAACCTCGATAAAAGACATTTAAAAGGATGTCTTGATGAAACAAAATAAATCGTAAAGAAAAGCGTCCCAAAATTCCATGTAGACAATCATATTCTTACCTATTTTATTTTGCCGTATCATGATTATCTTTCACTCTTTAACCCAAATTTAGAAATTTCAGGAAGCAAGATTGTGGGTATCTCCGTTTAACAAAATGAAATTAATAAAAAATAAATCCTGTCATTTTTTTTATAAAAAATTAAAAATAAAATGTTGTTTTTTATTTATAAAAAATTCAAGTGTGAAAAATTATATTCTTATTTTCCAGAATGGCTTTTTGCAAGAAAACAGAACACAGACTTTGAAAATTTGCCCGACGATCAGCTAAATGTTTTTTTTTTATGGAGGTTTTATGTGGAGGCTCGAACAGCCAAACGTGAGCCATATTCGCGAAGTGCATTACTAGGAATTAGAGCTGTTATAAACAGACATTTAAGATTGCCACCATACGAGCGTGTTTTTGAGTAAAAATGACAGTTGTCAAACCTGCAATCAAGTGCTTATAGGTCTACTCATGATGAACGCGCGAGCTGGCCTCGATAAAACAGTCCACAAAGAGGCAATTGATGGATCAGACATGTATAAATCGGGAGTCTAAGGAAATGACAATCGTTTAGCATTACAAAGATAGGTGTGGTTTGAATTGACTCAACAGTTTGCTCGCCGTGGACAGGAGAGGTTTTGTCATTTGAAAAAGACTATTTTACATTGAAAGTTGATGCACAGGGTTGCAAATATATTTGTAAAACATTCAACAAAGTAGATAAAACACATCATGGTGTTGACTCGTGATCGAATAAATATAACAGAATATATGAAACAAATGAGGACACAATAAACTGCCCTATATTAAGTTTTACAAAGTATGTGTCTTAGTTAAAGCCAGAATGTGACAACCTGTTCGAAAGGCCTTTGACCAAAGTCGTAGATGATGATGTCCCTTTTGGTACTCTAAAGTGCCATTAGGCCACAAGAAACTGTCCCGAATGATGAGCGACATATCAATAGATGGAAAGTTAAGCATCCGTTACACAAACCATTGTGTCCGTGCTACATGCTGCACATTTCTTGGTAATGAAGGTATGACCGCAGCGAAGATAATGTCTGTTTCTGGTCACCGGAATGAAAAATCATTGCAATCATACATTGCTGGCCCATCTGTGAATTAGAGGAGAGGGATAAGCAACATATTGCAACTAATGGCAACAGGTGCTGCTCTCTTGCAGGTGTCATTGCCTCCATCTAATTCGTCTTACTCTGATTGCTCTGTCGGCATTCCGTTATCAATCTCCAGTACGTCAGCTCAGCGTCTGCCTCTGTCTTAAGCACCGTTTGATTCGGCAGATACATGCTTGCCTCATGATCCATTGACAACCTGGAATAGAAATAACAGAACAGTAAACTTACAATCATTGCCATCAACTCAACTAGGACTTATGGGACTGTTTCAACTGCAGGAAGCTAATATTTTTAACCCAAACGTCACTGTCATCATCAAATATGACCGGAAGGCTTTGGACCCTATGATGAGGCCTACCTAAAGCCCGTTGGGACGGTGGCGTTTGATGTTTGTCTATGATCTTTCTTGTCGTGCCCTTCATGGTTTATTCTCTTGTTGCTCTGGCTTCTGCCAAGTCATTGAGTACCTTCGTTGTGGCTTTCTAGGCTATTGTTTTTTGTATTATATTTACACGAGCATATTTGTGTTTTACTTATATTGCCTATTGATGCTGCCTTGTTTGTTTGGGATTAGATCATGGCGGGGATTTCTTTATTTACACTGTCCTGTTTTAATGGGATGACAGTAGGGTAAGTGTGAGATTTGGTGCACCTTAGAACCGGTTTAAATCCCCAGTGGCCTACTTTGCCACTGACTGTTCCAAGGCGGTAGTCATCAACCCTTTTGTGTTTGTGATGTCGTTTGATTTTATTTTTACTCAGGTTTCGATGATCTTCAAGTCCTAACCACCAGGTATTGATCTGGGACAATGTATGCCCGATATAAATGTTTTATTTCTTATCTAACGTAGCCAATTTTGAATTATGTAGCTATAGATCTACTTGTAAATACTGGTAATTAAAAGGGAAATTATTTTCTTATATAAATAAGTGTATGTAATTCCATGATATTACAATGTTATATATTATTTTTAGGTAATATATTTATTTTGATTGGGTTTCTGTGCAGCCCAATTTTTAACCACAAGATATTACTATCACCCATTTATTGGCAACGCATTAGCTAAAGCAATTTTAAAACATAAATTGCTATACTGTTTACTGTTACAACTGTCGTAAATGTAAAATTTCAATACAGAGTCGCATATCTTTCAATCAATTATTATTTATTGATTGCAAAGGAACAAACGGCATTTTTTTATATTTTGAGGCAGCTTGGAATTAAATATGTATTTGCTATCACTTGATAATACACCTAGCTGGTTGCCCTCGGTAGGCCTGTGTAAAAATATATATCTTTTGTCGGTTTACATTATCCCAGATAAATATATTTTTGTCAAAACTTAACTATCATTGAAACAAATTATACATTTGGATACATGTTGTTTCAAGGGCTGACGTGGCGCGGTGGGTAGCACAACGGATTTGTAACCGGAGGCCCCGGGTTCAATCCTCCGTGATGCCACTGAGTGTCGTCGGTGTGTCCTTGGGCAAGACACTTTCCCTTAGCCTCGTCCGTTGGATGGGGAAGTAAACAGGGCGGTCCCGTGTGTCAAAGAACCATAGGAATCTATTCGATAATAAGAGTAGGGCAAGATTCCCGGTTTCCTATGTATCCTTCCCTTCTCTCTGTGGCGGCTCTAAATAACTTACATTGTGTTGATGAGCCGTTAAACAAAATTCAGTTCAATTCAACGTCTTTATCAATGCCAGAATCGAAACGTAATTTTCTGAGAGAAATAGGTAAAACATTCTATGATTTACCCGGATTTTAGTTTTGGTATTTTTTTATTCGGTCAACACTCTTTTAAAACTAGGAATAGTGAGCACAGTTACACCAGGGACATGTAGTTTAACGTTATTCAAATTTGTTTGAATGTTATGTCACTGCACTTGTCTGTTTGCAATTAAGTGTTTAAATTATTTTTTTTTCATTTGTATGATATGATGTTGTTTGTTGTAGTCCCCAAATGTGCCTCAATAACACGTTTTAATTCAGCATAGTAGTAAATGTTTTGAATAAAAAAACATATTATTTTACCTGTTTATCTGCGTTTCAAATTCCTGTTCAGTCCAACTACGACAACACACACTGGGTCTCTTAAACTGTCATGATTTTGTCGGCTTGCTCGTTCGTTCAATCGTTGTCAATTTAGGTACATGCGTTTCTAACTTTCTTTCATTTTTCTCTCTAAGCCTATTTCTCTAGATAAGTTTCGGCATATTTTCAGCGGAAAAAAATGTCATTTTATAAAATACAGTACACTTGGAGTTTGACATCAAATGTTTAAAATATCCACGTAATATCCATTATATTCCAATATACTTAAAAAATAACGTTGTTTCGTTGTTTAGTCGAGGAAATTCGTAAAAGAACGTCGCCAATTTGTTTTACTTCCGCCTGGTTGCTGGTAACAACTAAGATGTAAAGTGACATTTTATTGGCTGAAGCTCAGCCGTTGGTTAATGAATATCTTTGAGGAGAATTTAAGCTGGTCAACGTTATGAGGCCTACAATTTCTTCAAAAAAGAAAAACATACACATAGTTGGCAATGTTAGATAAGAAATAAAACATTTTCTAGCTGGTATATATTGTCCCAGATCAATATCTGGTGGTTGGGTCTCGGCCCTTGGTTTCGATGATCTTCAAGTTCCGCCCACCAGGTATTGATCTGGGACAATATAAACCAGCTAGAAATGTTTTATTTCTTAAATATATACGTAGTGACAATGTTGAACGCTTTATTAAAATGATAATAAATAGACGTCGTCTTTTAGACAGATGCTAGTTTTAAGAGTAATGATTTCCCTCTATTTATATTACCGAAACAATTTGTTTTTGATATATAGTTATGTCATATTATTAAAGGCTTTTTGGACAGATGCTTTCTAATGTTCTATACCTTTCAAAGCGGCATTCAAATATCCATTGACACGAATATCTTTGCAATAAGGAACAGCTTACTTTGTTGAGTAACTCCTATAATTCGCGGAAATAAATATTGTCACACTTAAGGCTATGTTTATTTGTGTTTAAATTTAAATATAAGGTTCAGTCGGAGAATCGGAAGGGTTCAAAAAAACGAAATAAATACTAAGAAAAGAAAAAATATCCTTACCGAGATTTGAACTCGGAACTTTTTAATTCCGAAGCGGGCGCTCTACCACTGAACCACAATACCGATTTGGCATATATCAACCTTGTTATAATATATAGATAGACTATAGTATAGAATATTTTCCTTCTTTACAACTTTCAAGATTTCGATGATGATGTGACGAAAACAGACACAACAGATATACTGAACAATATTAAGCGTCGTCAATAATGACGTGTCCCTGAAACGACCTTTCTCTTATGATGTATCCGTTTCCAAAATAACAAAAAAGAGTATGATAATGGACCTTTGGAAACGGCCGAGCACGACACATACGAAATATTGCAGTCTCGGTTTGATTGAGACTGTTCATGAGTGGTAGTGAAATATGCTAGCTACCGCTCACGCCCTTTAGCCCCGGGTTGAGCAGAACTCAATATTCATAAAATCAACAGCACAACATTGTAACCATCCCGAAGATGGCATGCATATGGCGGTGGACATGGAGTTATCCTTCTTTAACGTATTCCCCATGTCGTACGGCGTATGGTCCCAGTATCTAATAAAATGAAATGCCCCGAAGAGCGAAATAAACATAATGGAATTTAGTTGGGAGCAGCGGTTATGAAGCCTGCGTATAAAAAGCAGACAACATATCCTATGAGTGGTTAAACAATACCCATTGCCTTTTACCGGAGTAGTGGAAGCACCGAATCAAAAATTAAGTAAGAAAACAAAAGAAATTGAAAATGTACCACCAATAACTAACTATAAGTATCGGGCTCAGCGATCTCCAAAGATCAAATGAATAACAGTATTGATTGCAAGCGCGGGGAGACGTTTTACTGCCGCCACAGTTTAGCCACTACCCTATTTTTTGTCGGGAGATATAACTATCTTATTTATAAGTTATATTTACTTTTCTTCTTATTATAAGTATATTAAGTGTATATACTATTAAAATACGTTTTCTTTACTTTGTTCTCCCTCATAATGTACTACAACAATATTGTTTTATGTATTTTTATGTAAGCAAAATCTGTATTGCATTTACTGATGTTTCCATAATAACACAAGGTTCTCCCAAATCGATGACTCATCTCCACAGGAAACATTTTCATAACACAAAACCTGCAGCAGACCTGAGTCAAAAATTCGGAATTACAAATCAAGAACCGCTTCTCTTTAGCTCAGAACATGCTGTCAATCCCAATTATGAAAGGAAATAGTTCAGTTCTACTTTCAGACAATAACTTGATACAAATATGTTATGATAAATCGAGTGACAATCTAAAATCACAACATTGTTGCACAAATCATTGCGTTCGTCTTCGGCAGACTGTCTTCGGGAATGTCCGTAAAATTCTAAAACTTTTGTTTTATTAGATATATTTTATTAATCTACTAAGAGTAGATTATTTATGTTATTAAACTGGTTTATGTTGCTACTAACAATTAAAACTCTTTTTTTTTCAAATATTACAAGACGTTATCATCCGCCGTATTTGTTTGTAATTTTCCGTCAAAATAGCGGAAATAGTAATTTGACTACTTTGTACTGAATACTTTCGCTAACGCGCCGGGAAAACGTATTCTAAGACACGTCATTTTGTTGATTTTTTCGTTCAAAAGGTGTCCATGGTACTTACGCACCAGGGACAGTGTTCGACATTTTCCGGCAATATAGTGGAGAATTAAGTCGGTGGTACGTAATATTCTCACGTCGTAGTGAACGTTTATTCCGGCGGTAACGCGCCGGGAAAACGTTCTCTACCACCCATTTTTATTTTGTTTTTCAAAACGTTTCGCACATCGTAAAGAAAGAAAGGGAAAGTTTATTTACGATTTGCGAAACTTACGTACAACACCGATCATAAACGTTCCAAATTGCTGTGCTTCAGAGACCCTGAAATATCAAAATCAGATAGAAAGCTTCCCGGGCGCAAGCGTCCTCGACTTCGGCGAGGCGGAAGTTTCTGAAAACAACAACTTATTTGCGTCATTATCTAAAGTAAAAACACGTTGAGAAAAACCCTTGACGCTGTACCAGCACTGAACGTTGAGCCACTATGTTCTACGGAAAATACAAAATAGTTTGATTTTAAATGCGTGCTTACATGTTTACAGATTGGATACGGACAACCGATAAGTCGTTGAAATAGCTTGTTTAAAGAATGCATGGCATTAGCTTGATACATAATCATGATAGTATTTCAAAATTAACTGAATTAAAAGAATCGGCGTAAAAATCGCTCTATTTTTGCATGTTTTATGCTCGATTTGAAAGTATTGAATATTTATTTTGATATCTGCTTTGTATTATTATACTCGTATAAAAAAAATTAAATCGGGGATGATTTGGGAATAATGACTGCGTATCTCAGGATATCGATTTTTCTACCATTTTTTAAGATCATTTGAGGCCGACAAAATGGCGGATTTTCATGTTTCTTCAAAGAGATACTCGGGAGGGAACTATTTTTGTCGTTATCATGCTGTCGTTAAGTGAGCCTGGACAGGGAGTAAGTATACGAGTAGTACGTATACGGGGAGGAGTCTCGGACGGTTTTGCAGTTTTATGCTGTCGTGTGTTTCACTACTGCGTGAAAATGACTACTTCGGTTGTTGCGCGCGTGAGTGTGAAGCTGTGGATCACTGTGTGAAAAACAGCAAATTCTTATAAATTATTACACTTTAAAACTCAAAACAATTGCGAAATGTAAACGTAAGTATTATTTATTCACATTGTGTCCTCTGATACAGAGCGTGTATTTGTTTGCATGTATTATAGCGCATTTTACCAGACGGTTCCTTGTAACAAAAATGGCGCCACTCCACTCGGCGCCAGATAAAAATGGTACAGTCTATAGCTATTGCGAACGAGATACGAAATACGGGTTTTATTAGGCATTAATAATAACAAAAAGTGAATAGTAGACATGCATATCTTTGTCAAGAAGGTAATTTATAACAGAAAGCCGTAAAAAAAAAAAAGGATATAAAAACTGAAAACACGCTTACGATCTATTTACCTGTATCGATAAAATAGTAAATGGCGGCGTTCTAGCGCGACAACATAAATCGATAAACTAGAGCGTTTATGAAGCCGTGTCTCCTTCCTGTATACTACTTACTTACTGTCCTGGATGAGTCGGAAAATGACGTTCTGCTGATACATTGTTAATATGTGTGCCTTATAAGTACTCCGCTTATGATGAGCTTGTGCCGCTTTTTCTTTGACAAAGGTACGTTTGTTTATCAAATATATTTCTCGGATTTACACGGACTATCATTTAAAATAGAAGGTAAGAGTTTTAATGTTAGTTATTTGTGTGTTATGTTGCATCCGGATAATACAGTGTAAATATATATATAAAAATCGAACAGGAAAAGCAGCATTCAATGACGATAGTCAATCACAAACACACACAGAAACAAAGAACAACTTTTAAGATGAATAAAAGGCGAAATGAGATATCACAAACACAAAGGGGTTCAACATAGGGCTACCGCCTTGGAACGGTCAGTGGCCAAAAATGTTTAAACCAGGTTCTAGTGTGTACCAAACCTCACACGTACCCTACTGTCAACCCAATAAACCATTTGTTCAAATCTATGCATTTAAAAGATGCGCATTTGAACGTTTTTAAGTGTATTGGATGTTTTATCTAAGCGATTTAAAATAATAATAATAATAATTATAGTCTTTATTTACAGAGGGTAACACATTTAGTTATAAACTAATCTTCCGTGAGGCCATCTATTATATACAAATTTACAAATGACAAATGACAGAACAAATAAAATAAGGCAGTAATTGATCAATAAAGGCAGTATTCTTTTACATTTGTTTGCATTCAAACTAAACCTTCAAACGTTGCATACACTTTAAGACACATATACTCGTTATTCTAAATCTGTACAAAAGAAACTAGCTCTAAGATGAATAATTGAAATGAAGTTATCGAAAAAGAAGCAAAGCAAGCATAATTAATAACAACAAAAATGAAAATGAGATTGGAATAACACATATCAATACATATAAACAAATGATGAAAATTACTATTTAAATATATTCAACAAAATTATTCCTCAAACCCTGTTTGCTTTACTTAGAAATTATGTATTAAAATATGTAAATATTTGATTCGAGCATTAGGTTTCTTTCATCAATTTTATAAAATTCGAATGAAAGGCATCAGTAGTATTCAGATTTTTTAATTTATCTGGTAAGTTGTTCCATATAATAGGTCCTGAATATGCAGCACTTTGCTTGTAAATTGCATTTATTATTGTTTTTGCCTTCTTGTTTGTCTGTTTGCGTGTTTGTTTCTGTGTTTTGTGGTTTACTGTCCTCCTTGAATGCTACTTTCCCTGTCCGATCATTTTATATTTCTTTGTATGGCCTTGGTCGAATAAAAGTATATGTTACTGTTGATCTTAGCACTGGCACACTACCATTCGTCATTCCATGTTTAAACATGTCATTAACATATTGAGATGCTCCTGATTAGGTCAATTTATACATAAACTTTGTTTTTCTCGGATATAATCTTTCAAAGACTGTTAATATTTTCAATGGTTTCTAATACATCTTCTACATTATAGTCCATTATGATTATACATGCTCGTTTTTGAACAGGAAAAATTATAGTGATTCATTTGATCTGTGCCTCCCAAAATAATATAGCAGTAGTCTATGAGGGGTTGAATTATGTTTTGAAAATCTGAGTTATATGCTCGGTAGATAAATATTCTTTAATTCTAGATAGAAGCCATGCATTTGATGTAATTATGGCCATTTTCCTTTGTACAACATGTCCTTTATATTCAAGGTGAGGCGACATTGAATAAGTTATTTACAATTCCTGTATATCAATCCCAAAAAGTGAAACATACAATCCCAGCCTAGCAAAATTAGCTAATGATACACGCAGCGTCGTTAAAATGAATTATTTTTATAGGAAATATGTGGCTTTAATGCATGTATTGCGATTTGAAGCTGGAATACTAGGCCGAAATAAACAAGCTGGAATACTAAGCCAAAATAAACAAGATGGAATATTAGGCCGAAATAAACAGAAACCTGATATCGGAAGGATTCCTTTGTTTACACAGGATATCTAGACAAACGACGAGTAGATTTAAATTGTACTTTTGTGACTTTGGACTAGGATATCTCATCGATTAGACAAGATATCGATATAGGGTTGCTAATCTCCTAAAACTTAAATTCATAGCTAATTGTATAAGGTTGCTAGTCTCCTACAACTTACTTACATAGCGAAGTATACAGGTTGCTAATCTCCTACAACTTGGTTACATAGCGAAGTTTATAGGGTTGTTAATCTCCTAAAACGTACTAACATAGCGAAGTGTATAGGGTTGCTAATCTCCTACAACGTCTTTGCATAGAGAAGTGTATATGGTTGCTAATCTCTTAAAACTTACTTACATAGCGAAGTGTATAGGATTGTTAATCTCTTAAAACTTACTTACATAGCGAAGTGTATAGGGTTGCTAATCTCCTACAACTTACTTACATAGCGAAGTATATAGGGTTGCAAATCTCCTAAAACTTAATTACATAGCGAAGTGTACAGGGTTGCTAACCTCCTACAACTTACTTACATAGCGAAGTGTACAGGGTTGCTAATCTCCTAAAACTTACTTGCATAGCAAAGTGTATGGGGTTGCTAATCTCCTACAACTTACTAACATAGCGAAGTATATAAGGTTGTTAATCCCCTAACACTTCCTTACATAGAGAAGTGTATAGGGTTGCTAATCTCCTGAAATTTACTTACATAGCGAAGTGTATAGGGTTGTTAATCTCCTACAACTTAAATACATAGCGAAGTATATAGGGTTGCTAATCTCCTAAAACTTATTTGCATAGCGAAGTGTATGGGTTGCTCATCACCTACAACTTACTTACATATCGAAGTATATAGGGTTGCTAGTCTCCTACAACCTATTTACATAGCGAAGTGAATAGAGTTGCTAATCTCCTAAAACTTACTTGCATAGCTAAGTGTACAGGGTTGCTAATCACCTACAACTTACTTACATAGCGAAATGTACAGGGTTGCTAATCTCCTACAACTTATTTACATAGCAAAGTGTTCAGGGTTGCTAATCTCCTAAAACTTACTTGCATAGCAAAGTGTATGGGGTTGTTAATCTCCTAAAACTTGCTTACAGAGCGAAGTGTATATGGTTGTTAATCGCCTACAACTTACTTACATAACGAAGTGTATAGGGTTGTTAATCTCCTACAACTTACTTACATACCAAAGTGTATAGGGTTGCTAATCCCCTAAAACTCACTTGCATAGCGAAGTGCATGGGTTTGCTAATCTCCTACAACTTACTTACATATAGCGAAGTGTATAGGATTGTTTATCTCCTACAACTTAATTACATAGCTAAGTGTATAGAGATGTTAATCTTCTACAACTTACATATATAGCAAAGTGTGTAGGATTGCTAATCTGCTACAACTTACTGACATAGCGAAGTATATAGGGTTGTTAATCTCCTAAAATTTGCTTACACAGCGAAGTGTATATGGTTGTTAATCCCCTACAAGGTACTTACATAGCGAAGTGTATATGGTTGCTAATCTCCTACAACTTACTTACATAGCGAAGTGTATAGGGTTGCTAATCTCCTACAACTTACTTACATAGCGAAGTTTATAGGGTTGCTAATCTCCTACAACTTACTTACATAGCGAAGTGTATAGAGTTGTTAATATCCTACAACTAACTTACATAGCGAAGTTTATAGGGTTGCTAATCTCCTACAACTTACTTACATAGCGAATTTATAGGGTTGCTAATCTCCTACAACTTACTTACATAGCGAAGTTTATAGGGTTGCTAATCTCCTACAACTTACTTACATAGCGAAGTGTATAGAGTTGTTAATATCCTACAACTAACTTACATAGCGAAATGTATAGGGTTGCTAATCTCCTACAACTAACTTACATAGCGAAGTGTATATGGTTGCTAATCTCCTACAACTTACTTACATAGCGAAGTGTATAGAGTTGTTAATATCCTACAACTTACTTACATAGCGAAGTGTATAGGGTTGTTAATATCCTACAACTAACTTACATAGCGAAGTGTATAGGGTTGCTAATCTCCTACAACTTACTTACATAGCGAAGTGTTCAGGGTTGCTAATCTCCTACAACTTACTTACATAGCGAAGTGTATATGGTTGCTAATCTCCTACAACTTACTTACATAGCGAAGTTTATAGGGTTGCTAATCTCCTACAACTTACTTACATAGCGAAGTGTATAGGGTTGCTAATATCCTACAACTTACTTACATAGCGAAGTGTATAGAGTTGTTAATATCCTACAACTTACTTACATAGCGAAGTGTATATGGTTGCTAATCTCCTACAACTTACTTACATAGCGAAGTGTATATGGTTGCTAATCTCCTACAACTTACTTACATAGCGAAGTGTATAGGGTTGCTAATCTCCTACAACTTACTTACATAGCGAAGTGTATAGAGTTGTTAATATCCTACAACTAACTTACATAGCGAAGTGTATAGGGTTGCTAATCTCCTACAACTTACTTACATAGCGAAGTGTATATGGTTGCTAATCTCCTACAACTTACTTACATAGCGAAGTTTATAGGGTTGCTAATCTCCTACAACTTACTTACATAGCGAAGTGTATAGGGTTGCTAATATCCTACAACTTACTTACATAGCGAAGTGTATAGAGTTGTTAATATCCTACAACTTACTTACATAGCGAAGTGTATAGGGTTGTTAATATCCTACAAATTACTTACATAGCGAAGTGTATAGGGTTGTTAATATCCTACAACTTACTTACATAGCGAAGTGTATAGGGTTGTTAATATCCTACAACTTACTTACATAGCGAAGTGTATAGGGTTGCTAATATCCTACAACTTACTTACATAGCGAAGTGTATAGAGTTGTTAATATCCTACAACTTACTTACATAGCGAAGTGTATAGGGTTGTTAATATCCTACAAATTACTTACATAGCGAAGTGTATAGGGTTGTTAATATCCTACAACTTACTTACATAGCGAAGTGTATAGGGTTGTTAATATCCTACAACTTACTTACATAGCGAAGTGTATAGGGTTGCTAATATCCTACAACTTACTTACATAGCGAAGTGTATAGAGTTGTTAATATCCTACAACTTACTTACATAGCGAAGTGTATAGGGTTGTTAATATCCTACAAATTACTTACATAGCGAAGTGTATAGGGTTGTTAATATCCTACAAATTACTTACATAGCGAAGTGTATAGGGTTGTTAATATCCTACAACTTACTTACATAGCGAAGTGTATAGGGTTGCTAATATCCTACAACTTACTTACATAGCGAAGTGTATAGAGTTGTTAATATCCTACAACTTACTTACATAGCGAAGTGTATAGGGTTGTTAATATCCTACAAATTACTTACATAGCGAAGTGTATAGGGTTGTTAATATCCTACAAATTACTTACATAGCGAAGTGTATAGAGTTGTTAATATCCTACAACTTACTTACATAGCGAAGTGTATAGGGTTGTTAATCTCCTACAACTTACTTACATAGCGAAGTGTATAGGGTTGTTAATATCCTACAACTAACTTACATAGCGAAGTGTATAGAGTTGTTAATATCCTACAACTTACTTACATAGCGAAGTGTATAGGGTTGTTAATATCCTACAAATTACTTACATAGCGAAGTGTATAGGGTTGCTAATCTCCTACAACTTACTTACATAGCGAAGTGTATAGAGTTGTTAATATCCTACAAATTACTTACATAGCGAAGTGTATAGAGTTGTTAATATCCTACAACTAACTTACATAGCGAAGTGTATAGAGTTGTTAATATCCTACAACTAACTTACATAGCGAAGTGTATAGAGTTGTTAATATCCTACAACTAACTTACATAGCGAAGTGTATAGAGTTGTTAATATCCTACAACTAACTTACATAGCGAAGTGTATAGAGTTGTTAATCTCCTACAACTTACTTACATAGCGAAGTGTATAGAGTTGTTAATATCCTACAACTAACTTACATAGCGAAGTGTATAGAGTTGTTAATATCCTACAACTTACTTACATAGCGAAGTGTATAGGGTTGCTAATCTCCTACAACTTACTTACATAGCGAAGTGTATAGAGTTGTTAATATCCTACAAATTACTTACATAGCGAAGTGTATAGAGTTGTTAATATCCTACAACTAACTTACATAGCGAAGTGTATAGAGTTGTTAATATCCTACAACTAACTTACATAGCGAAGTGTATAGAGTTGTTAATATCCTACAACTAACTTACATAGCGAAGTGTATAGAGTTGTTAATATCCTACAACTAACTTACATAGCGAAGTGTATAGAGTTGTTAATCTCCTACAACTTACTTACATAGCGAAGTGTATAGAGTTGTTAATATCCTACAACTAACTTACATAGCGAAGTGTATAGAGTTGTTAATATCCTACAACTTACTTACATAGCGAAGTGTATAGGGTTGTTAATATCCTACAAATTACTTACATAGCGAAGTGTATAGGGTTGCTAATCTCCTACAACTTACTTACATAGCGAAGTGTATAGAGTTGTTAATATCCTACAAATTACTTACATAGCGAAGTGTATAGGGTTGCTAATCTCCTACAACTTACTTACATAGCGAAGTGTATAGAGTTGTTAATATCCTACAACTTACTTACATAGCGAAGTGTATAGGGTTGTTAATATCCTACAAATTACTTACATAGCGAAGTGTATAGGGTTGCTAATCTCCTACAACTTACTTACATAGCGAAGTGTATAGAGTTGTTAATATCCTACAAATTACTTACATAGCGAAGTGTATAGGGTTGCTAATCTCCTACAACTTACTTACATAGCGAAGTGTATAGAGTTGTTAATATCCTACAACTAACTTACATAGCGAAATGTATAGGGTTGCTAATCTCCTACAACTTACTTACATAGCGAAGTGTATAGAGTTGTTAATATCCTACAACTTACTTACATAGCGAAGTGTATAGGGTTGCTAATCTCCTACAACTTACTTACATAGCGAAGTGTATAGAGTTGTTAATATCCTACAACTAACTTACATAGCGAAGTGTATAGGGTTGCTAATCTCCTACAACTTACTTACATAGCGAAGTGTATAGAGTTGTTAATATCCTACAACTAACTTACATAGCGAAATGTATAGGGTTGCTAATCTCCTACAACTTACTTACATAGCGAAGTGTATAGAGTTGTTAATATCCTACAACTTACTTACATAGCGAAGTGTATAGGGTTGCTAATCTCCTACAACTTACTTACATAGCGAAGTGTATAGAGTTGTTAATATCCTACAACTTACTTACATAGCGAAGTGTATAGGGTTGCTAATCTCCTACAACTTACTTACATAGCGAAGTGTATAGAGTTGTTAATATCCTACAACTTACTTACATAGCGAAGTGTATAGGGTTGCTAATATCCTACAACTTACTTACATAGCGAAGTGTATAGGGTTGCTAATCTCCTACAACTTACTTACATAGCGAAGTGTATAGAGTTGTTAATATCCTACAACTTACTTACATAGCGAAGTGTATAGGGTTGTTAATATCCTACAAATTACTTACATAGCGAAGTGTATAGGGTTGCTAATCTCCTACAACTTACTTACATAGCGAAGTGTATAGAGTTGTTAATATCCTACAAATTACTTACATAGCGAAGTGTATAGAGTTGTTAATATCCTACAAATTACTTACATAGCGAAGTGTATAGGGTTGCTAATCTCCTACAACTTACTTACATAGCGAAGTGTATAGAGTTGTTAATATCCTACAACTTACTTACATAGCGAAGTGTATAGGGTTGTTAATATCCTACAACTTACTTACATAGCGAAGTGTATAGGGTTGTTAATATCCTACAAATTACTTACATAGCGAAGTGTATAGAGTTGTTAATATCCTACAACTTACTTACATAGCGAAGTGTATAGGGTTGTTAATATCCTACAACTTACTTACATAGCGAAGTGTATAGGGTTGTTAATATCCTACAACTTACTTACATAGCGAAGTGTATAGAGTTGTTAATATCCTACAAATTACTTACATAGCGAAGTGTATAGGGTTGCTAATCTCCTACAACTTACTTACATAGCGAAGTGTATAGAGTTGTTAATATCCTACAAATTACTTACATAGCGAAGTGTATAGGGTTGTTAATATCCTACAAATTACTTACATAGCGAAGTGTATAGGGTTGCTAATCTCCTACAACTTACTTACATAGCGAAGTGTATAGAGTTGTTAATATCCTACAACTTACTTACATAGCGAAGTGTATAGGGTTGTTAATATCCTACAAATTACTTACATAGCGAAGTGTATAGAGTTGTTAATATCCTACAACTTACTTACATAGCGAAGTGTATAGGGTTGTTAATCTCCTACAACTTACTTACATAGCGAAGTGTATAGAGTTGTTAATATCCTACAACTTACTTACATAGCGAAGTGTATAGGGTTGTTAATATCCTACAACTTACTTACATAGCGAAATGTATAGGGTTGTTAATATCCTACAACTTACTTACATAGCGAAGTGTATAGAGTTGTTAATATCCTACAACTTACTTACATAGCGAAGTGTATAGGGTTGCTAATATCCTACAACTTACTTACATAGCGAAGTGTATAGGGTTGTTAATCTCCTACAACTTACTTACATAGCGAAGTGTATAGGGTTGCTAATCTCCTACAACTTACTTACATAGCGAAGTGTATAGAGTTGTTAATATCCTACAACTTACTTACATAGCGAAATGTATAGGGTTGCTAATATCCTACAACTAACTTACATAGCGAAGTGTATAGAGTTGTTAATATCCTACAACTTACTTACATAGCGAAGTGTATAGAGTTGTTAATATCCTACAACTTACTTACATAGCGAAGTGTATAGGGTTGTTAATCTCCTACAACTTACTTACATAGCGAAGTGTATAGGGTTGCTAATCTCCTACAACTTACTTACATAGCGAAATGTATAGAGTTGTTAATATCCTACAAATTACTTACATAGCGAAGTTTATAGGGTTGTTAATATCCTACAAATTACTTACATAGCGAAGTTTATAGAGTTGTTAATATCCTACAAATTACTTACATAGCGAAGTGTATAGAGTTGTTAATATCCTACAACTTACTTACATAGCGAAGTGTATAGGGTTGCTAATATCCTACAACTTACTTACATAGCGAAGTGTATAGGGTTGTTAATCTCCTACAACTTACTTACATAGCGAAGTGTATAGGGTTGCTAATCTCCTACAACTTACTTACATAGCGAAGTGTATAGAGTTGTTAATATCCTACAACTTACTTACATAGCGAAATGTATAGGGTTGCTAATATCCTACAACTAACTTACATAGCGAAGTGTATAGAGTTGTTAATATCCTACAACTTACTTACATAGCGAAGTGTATAGAGTTGTTAATATCCTACAACTTACTTACATAGCGAAGTGTATAGGGTTGTTAATCTCCTACAACTTACTTACATAGCGAAGTGTATAGGGTTGCTAATCTCCTACAACTTACTTACATAGCGAAATGTATAGAGTTGTTAATATCCTACAAATTACTTACATAGCGAAGTTTATAGGGTTGTTAATATCCTACAAATTACTTACATAGCGAAGTGTATAGGGTTGCTAATCTCCTACAACTTACTTACATAGCGAAGTGTATAGGGTTGCTAATCTCCTAAAACTTACTTACATAGCGAAGTGTATAGGGTTGCTAATCTCCTACAACTTACTTACATAGCGAAGTGTATAGGGTTGCTAATCTCCTACAACTTACTTACATAGCGAAGTGTATAGGGTTGCTAATCTCCTACAACTTACTTACATAGCGAAGTGTATAGGGTTGCTAATCTCCTACAACTTACTTACATAGCGAAGTTTATAGGGTTGCTAATCTCCTACAACTTACTTACATAGCGAAGTGTATAGAGTTGTTAATATCCTACAACTAACTTACATAGCGAAGTTTATAGGGTTGTTAATATCCTACAACTTACTTACATAGCGAAGTGTATAGGGTTGCTAATATCCTACAACTAACTTACATAGCGAAGTGTATAGAGTTGTTAATATCCTACAACTTACTTACATAGCGAAGTGTATAGGGTTGCTAATCTCCTACAACTTACTTACATAGCGAAGTGTATAGGGTTGTTAATATCCTACAACTTACTTACATAGCGAAGTGTATAGGGTTGCTAATCTCCTACAACTTACTTACATAGCGAAGTGTATAGGGTTGTTAATATCCTACAACTTACTTACATAGCGAAGTGTATAGGGTTGCTAATATCCTACAACTAACTTACATAGCGAAGTGTATAGAGTTGTTAATATCCTACAACTTACTTACATAGCGAAGTGTATAGGGTTGCTAATCTCCTACAACTTACTTACATAGCGAAGTGTATAGGGTTGTTAATATCCTACAACTTACTTACATAGCGAAGTGTATAGGGTTGCTAATATCCTACAAATTACTTACATAGCGAAGTGTATAGAGTTGTTAATATCCTACAACTTACTTACATAGCGAAGTGTATATGGTTGCTAATCTCCTACAACTTACTTACATAGCGAAGTGTATAGGGTTGCTAATCTCCTACAACTTACTTACATAGCGAAGTGTATAGGGTTGCTAATCTCCTACAACTTACTTACATAGCGAAGTGTATAGAGTTGTTAATATCCTACAACTTACTTACATAGCGAAGTGTATAGGGTTGTTAATATCCTACAACTTACTTACATAGCGAAGTGTATATGGTTGCTAATCTCCTACAACTTACTTACATAGCGAAGTGTATAGGGTTGCTAATCTCCTACAACTTACTTACATAGCGAAATGTATAGGGTTGCTAATCTCCTACAACTTACTTACATAGCGAAGTTTATAGGGTTGCTAATCTCCTACAACTTACTTACATAGCGAAGTGTATAGGGTTGCTAATCTCCTACAACTTACTTACATAGCGAAGTTTATAGGGTTGCTAATCTCCTACAACTTACTTACATAGCGAAGTGTATAGGGTTGCTAATCTCCTACAACTTACTTACATAGCGAAGTGTATAGGGTTGCTAATCTCCTACAACTTACTTACATAGCGAAGTTTATAGGGTTGCTAATCTCCTACAACTTACTTACATAGCGAAGTGTATAGAGTTGTTAATATCCTACAACTAACTTACATAGCGAAATGTATAGGGTTGCTAATCTCCTACAACTTACTTACATAGCGAAGTGTATAGGGTTGCTAATCTCCTACAACTTACTTACATAGCGAAGTGTATAGGGTTGCTAATCTCCTACAACTTACTTACATAGCGAAGTGTATAGGGTTGCTAATCTCCTACAACTTACTTACATAGCGAAGTGTATAGAGTTGTTAATATCCTACAACTAACTTACATAGCGAAGTGTATAGGGTTGCTAATCTCCTACAACTAACTTACATAGCGAAGTGTATAGGGTTGCTAATCTCCTACAACTTACTTACATAGCGAAATGTATAGAGTTGTTAATATCCTACAACTTACTTACATAGCGAAGTGTATAGGGTTGCTAATCTCCTACAACTAACTTACATAGCGAAGTGTATAGGGTTGCTAATCTCCTACAACTTACTTACATAGCGAAATGTATAGGGTTGTTAATATCCTACAACTAACTTACATAGCGAAGTGTATAGGGTTGCTAATCTCCTACAACTAACTTACATAGCGAAGTGTATAGGGTTGCTAATCTCCTACAACTTACTTACATAGCGAAATGTATAGAGTTGCTAATCTCCTACAACTTACTTACATAGCGAAGTGTATAGGGTTGCTAATCTCCTACAACTTACTTACATAGCGAAGTGTATAGGGTTGCTAATATCCTACAACTAACTTACATAGCGAAGTGTATAGGGTTGCTAATCTCCTACAACTAACTTACATAGCGAAGTGTATAGGGTTGCTAATCTCCTACAACTTACTTACATAGCGAAGTGTATAGAGTTGTTAATATCCTACAACTTACTTACATAGCGAAGTGTATAGGGTTGTTAATATCCTACAACTTACTTACATAGCGAAGTGTATAGGGTTGTTAATATCCTACAACTTACTTACATAGCGAAGTGTATAGGGTTGTTAATATCCTACAACTTACTTACATAGCGAAGTGTATAGGGTTGCTAATCTCCTACAACTTACTTACATAGCGAAGTGTATAGGGTTGCTAATCTCCTACAACTAACTTACATAGCGAAATGTATAGAGTTGTTAATATCCTACAACTTACTTACATAGCGAAGTGTATAGGGTTGCTAATCTCCTACAACTTACTTACATAGCGAAGTGTATAGGGTTGCTAATCTCCTACAACTTACTTACATAGCGAAATGTATAGAGTTGTTAATATCCTACAACTTACTTACATAGCGAAATGTATAGGGTTGCTAATCTCCTACAACTTACTTACATAGCGAAGTGTATAGGGTTGCTAATCTCCTACAACTTACTTACATAGCGAAGTGTATAGGGTTGCTAATCTCCTACAACTTACTTACATAGCGAAATGTATAGAGTTGTTAATATCCTACAACTAACTTACATAGCGAAGTGTATAGGGTTGCTAATCTCCTACAACTTACTTACATAGCGAAGTGTATAGGGTTGCTAATCTCCTACAACTTACTTACATAGCGAAATGTATAGAGTTGTTAATATCCTACAACTAACTTACATAGCGAAGTGTATAGGGTTGCTAATCTCCTACAACTAACTTACATAGCGAAGTGTATAGGGTTGCTAATCTCCTACAACTTACTTACATAGCGAAGTGTATAGGGTTGCTAATATCCTACAACTTACTTACATAGCGAAATGTATAGAGTTGTTAATATCCTACAACTTACTTACATAGCGAAGTTTATAGGGTTGCTAATCTCCTACAACTTACTTACATAGCGAAGTGTATAGGGTTGCTAATATCCTACAACTTACTTACATAGCGAAGTGTATAGGGTTGCTAATATCCTACAACTTACTTACATAGCGAAGTGTATAGGGTTGTTAATATCCTACAACTTACTTACATAGCGAAGTGTATAGGGTTGCTAATCTCCTACAACTTACTTACATAGCGAAATGTATAGAGTTGTTAATATCCTACAACTTACTTACATAGCGAAGTGTATAGGGTTGCTAATCTCCTACAACTTACTTACATAGCGAAGTGTATAGGGTTGCTAATATCCTACAACTTACTTACATAGCGAAGTGTATAGGGTTGTTAATATCCTACAACTAACTTACATAGCGAAGTGTATAGGGTTGTTAATATCCTACAACTTACTTACATAGCGAAGTGTATAGGGTTGTTAATATCCTACAACTTACTTACATAGCGAAGTGTATAGGGTTGCTAATATCCTACAACTTACTTACATAGCGAAGTGTATAGGGTTGTTAATATCCTACAACTAACTTACATAGCGAAATGTATAGAGTTGTTAATATCCTACAACTTACTTACATAGCGAAGTGTATAGGGTTGTTAATATCCTACAACTTACTTACATAGCGAAGTGTATAGGGTTGCTAATATCCTACAACTTACTTACATAGCGAAATGTATAGAGTTGTTAATCTCCTACAACTTACTTACATAGCGAAGTGTATAGGGTTGCTAATCTCCTACAACTTACTTACATAGCGAAATGTATAGAGTTGTTAATATCCTACAACTTACTTACATAGCGAAGTGTATAGGGTTGCTAATCTCCTACAACTTACTTACATAGCGAAGTGTATAGGGTTGCTAATATCCTACAACTTACTTACATAGCGAAATGTATAGAGTTGTTAATATCCTACAACTTACTTACATAGCGAAGTGTATAGGGTTGTTAATATCCTACAACTTACTTACATAGCGAAGTGTATAGGGTTGCTAATATCCTACAACTTACTTACATAGCGAAATGTATAGAGTTGTTAATATCCTACAACTTACTTACATAGCGAAGTGTATAGGGTTGTTAATATCCTACAACTTACTTACATAGCGAAGTGTATAGGGTTGCTAATATCCTACAACTTACTTACATAGCGAAATGTATAGAGTTGTTAATATCCTACAACTTACTTACATAGCGAAGTGTATAGGGTTGTTAATATCCTACAACTTACTTACATAGCGAAGTGTATAGGGTTGCTAATCTCCTACAACTTACTTACATAGCGAAGTGTATAGGGTTGCTAATCTCCTACAACTTACTTACATAGCGAAATGTATAGAGTTGTTAATATCCTACAACTTACTTACATAGCGAAGTGTATAGGGTTGCTAATCTCCTACAACTTACTTACATAGCGAAGTGTATAGGGTTGCTAATATCCTACAACTTACTTACATAGCGAAGTGTATAGGGTTGTTAATATCCTACAACTTACTTACATAGCGAAGTGTATAGGGTTGCTAATCTCCTACAACTTACTTACATAGCGAAATGTATAGAGTTGTTAATATCCTACAACTTACTTACATAGCGAAGTGTATAGGGTTGTTAATATCCTACAACTTACTTACATAGCGAAGTGTTCAGGGTTGCTAATCTCCTACAACTTACTTACATAGCGAAGTGTATAGAGTTGTTAATATCCTACAACTTACTTACATAGCGAAGTGTATAGGGTTGTTAATATCCTACAACTTACTTACATAGCGAAGTGTATAGGGTTGTTAATATCCTACAACTTACTTACATAGCGAAGTGTATAGGGTTGCTAATATCCTACAACTTACTTACATAGCGAAATGTATAGAGTTGTTAATATCCTACAACTTACTTACATAGCGAAGTGTATAGGGTTGTTAATATCCTACAACTTACTTACATAGCGAAGTGTTCAGGGTTGCTAATCTCCTACAACTTACTTACATAGCGAAGTGTATAGAGTTGTTAATATCCTACAACTTACTTACATAGCGAAGTGTATAGGGTTGTTAATATCCTACAACTTACTTACATAGCGAAGTGTTCAGGGTTGCTAATATCCTACAACTTACTTACATAGCGAAGTGTATAGAGTTGTTAATCTCCTACAACTTACTTACATAGCGAAGTGTATAGGGTTGTTAATATCCTACAACTTACTTACATAGCGAAGTGTATAGGGTTGCTAATATCCTACAACTTACTTACATAGCGAAATGTATAGAGTTGTTAATATCCTACAACTTACTTACATAGCGAAGTGTATAGGGTTGTTAATATCCTACAACTTACTTACATAGCGAAGTGTTCAGGGTTGCTAATCTCCTACAACTTACTTACATAGCGAAGTGTATAGAGTTGTTAATATCCTACAACTTACTTACATAGCGAAGTGTATAGGGTTGTTAATATCCTACAACTTACTTACATAGCGAAGTGTTCAGGGTTGCTAATATCCTACAACTTACTTACATAGCGAAATGTATAGAGTTGTTAATATCCTACAACTTACTTACATAGCGAAGTGTATAGGGTTGTTAATATCCTACAACTTACTTACATAGCGAAGTGTATAGGGTTGCTAATCTCCTACAACTTACTTACATAGCGAAATGTATAGAGTTGTTAATCTCCTACAACTAACTTACATAGCGAAATGTATAGAGTTGTTAATATCCTACAACTTACTTACATAGCGAAGTGTATAGGGTTGTTAATATCCTACAACTTACTTACATAGCGAAGTGTATAGGGTTGCTAATATCCTACAACTAACTTACATAGCGAAGTGTATAGAGTTGTTAATATCCTACAACTTACTTACATAGCGAAGTGTATAGGGTTGTTAATATCCTACAACTTACTTACATAGCGAAGTGTATAGGGTTGCTAATATCCTACAACTAACTTACATAGCGAAGTGTATAGGGTTGTTAATATCCTACAACTTACTTACATAGCGAAGTGTATAGGGTTGTTAATATCCTACAACTTACTTACATAGCGAAGTGTATAGGGTTGTTAATATCCTACAACTTACTTACATAGCGAAGTGTATAGGGTTGTTAATATCCTACAACTAACTTACATAGCGAAGTGTATAGGGTTGTTAATATCCTACAACTTACTTACATAGCGAAGTGTATAGAGTTGTTAATATCCTACAACTTACTTACATAGCGAAGTGTATAGGGTTGCTAATCTCCTACAACTTACTTACATAGCGAAGTGTATAGAGTTGTTAATATCCTACAACTTACTTACATAGCGAAGTGTATAGGGTTGTTAATATCCTACAACTTACTTACATAGCGAAGTGTATAGGGTTGTTAATATCCTACAACTTACTTACATAGCGAAGTGTATAGGGTTGTTAATATCCTACAACTTACTTACATAGCGAAGTGTATAGGGTTGTTAATATCCTACAACTTACTTACATAGCGAAGTGTATAGAGTTGTTAATATCCTACAACTTACTTACATAGCGAAGTGTATAGGGTTGTTAATATCCTACAACTTACTTACATAGCGAAGTGTATAGGGTTGTTAATATCCTACAACTTACTTACATAGCGAAGTGTATAGAGTTGTTAATATCCTACAACTTACTTACATAGCGAAGTGTATAGGGTTGTTAATATCCTACAACTTACTTACATAGCGAAGTGTATAGGGTTGCTAATATCCTACAACTTACTTACATAGCGAAGTGTATAGGGTTGTTAATATCCTACAACTTACTTACATAGCGAAGTGTATAGAGTTGTTAATATCCTACAACTTACTTACATAGCGAAGTGTATAGGGTTGTTAATATCCTACAACTAACTTACATAGCGAAGTGTATAGGGTTGTTAATATCCTACAAATTACTTACATAGCGAAGTGTATAGAGTTGTTAATATCCTACAACTTACTTACATAGCGAAGTGTATAGGGTTGTTAATATCCTACAACTTACTTACATAGCGAAGTGTATAGGGTTGTTAATATCCTACAACTTACTTACATAGCGAAGTGTATAGGGTTGTTAATATCCTACAACTTACTTACATAGCGAAGTGTATATGGTTGCTAATCTCCTACAACTTACTTACATAGCGAAGTGTATAGGGTTGCTAATCTCCTACAACTTACTTACATAGCGAAGTGTATAGAGTTGTTAATATCCTACAACTTACTTACATAGCGAAATGTATAGGGTTGCTAATCTCCTACAACTAACTTACATAGCGAAGTGTATAGGGTTGCTAATATCCTACAACTTACTTACATAGCGAAATGTATAGAGTTGTTAATATCCTACAACTTACTTACATAGCGAAGTGTATAGGGTTGTTAATATCCTACAACTTACTTACATAGCGAAGTGTATAGGGTTGCTAATCTCCTACAACTTACTTACATAGCGAAGTGTATAGAGTTGTTAATATCCTACAACTTACTTACATAGCGAAGTGTATAGGGTTGCTAATCTCCTACAACTTACTTACATAGCGAAGTGTATAGGGTTGCTAATCTCCTACAACTTACTTACATAGCGAAGTGTATAGGGTTGCTAATATCCTACAACTTACTTACATAGCGAAGTGTATAGAGTTGTTAATATCCTACAACTTACATACATAGCGAAGTGTATAGGGTTGCTAATCTCCTACAACTTACTTACATAGCGAAGTGTATAGGGTTGTTAATATCCTACAACTTACTTACATAGCGAAGTGTATAGGGTTGCTAATCTCCTACAACTTACTTACATAGCGAAGTGTATAGGGTTGTTAATATCCTACAACTTACTTACATAGCGAAGTGTATAGAGTTGTTAATATCCTACAACTTACTTACATAGCGAAGTGTATAGGGTTGCTAATCTCCTACAACTTACTTACATAGCGAAGTGTATAGGGTTGTTAATATCCTACAACTTACTTACATAGCGAAATGTATAGAGTTGTTAATATCCTACAAGGTACTTACATAGCGAAGTGTATAGGGTTGCTAATATCCTACAACTAACTTACATAGCGAAGTGTATAGAGTTGTTAATATCCTACAACTTACTTACATAGCGAAGTGTATAGGGTTGCTAATCTCCTACAACTTACTTACATAGCGAAGTGTATAGGGTTGCTAATATCCTACAACTAACTTACATAGCGAAGTGTATAGGGTTGTTAATATCCTACAACTTACTTACATAGCGAAGTGTATAGGGTTGCTAATATCCTACAAATTACTTACATAGCGAAATGTATAGAGTTGTTAATATCCTACAACTTACTTACATAGCGAAGTGTATAGGGTTGCTAATATCCTACAACTTACTTACATAGCGAAGTGTATAGAGTTGTTAATATCCTACAACTTACTTACATAGCGAAGTGTATAGGGTTGCTAATATCCTACAACTAACTTACATAGCGAAGTGTATAGAGTTGTTAATATCCTACAACTAACTTACATAGCGAAGTGTATAGGGTTGCTAATATCCTACAACTTACTTACATAGCGAAGTGTATAGAGTTGTTAATATCCTACAACTTACTTACATAGCGAAGTGTATAGGGTTGCTAATATCCTACAACTTACTTACATAGCGAAGTGTATAGAGTTGTTAATATCCTACAACTTACTTACATAGCGAAGTGTATAGGGTTGCTAATATCCTACAACTTACTTACATAGCGAAGTGTATAGAGTTGTTAATATCCTACAACTTACTTACATAGCGAAGTGTATAGGGTTGCTAATCTCCTACAACTTACTTACATAGCGAAGTGTATAGGGTTGCTAATATCCTACAAATTACTTACATAGCGAAATGTATAGAGTTGTTAATCTCCTACAACTTACTTACATAGCGAAGTGTATAGGGTTGCTAATATCCTACAACTTACTTACATAGCGAAGTGTATAGAGTTGTTAATATCCTACAACTTACTTACATAGCGAAGTGTATAGGGTTGCTAATATCCTACAACTAACTTACATAGCGAAGTGTATAGAGTTGTTAATATCCTACAACTAACTTACATAGCGAAGTGTATAGGGTTGCTAATATCCTACAACTTACTTACATAGCGAAGTGTATAGAGTTGTTAATATCCTACAACTTACTTACATAGCGAAGTGTATAGGGTTGCTAATATCCTACAACTTACTTACATAGCGAAGTGTATAGAGTTGTTAATATCCTACAACTTACTTACATAGCGAAGTGTATAGGGTTGTTAATATCCTACAACTTACTTACATAGCGAAGTGTATAGAGTTGTTAATATCCTACAACTTACTTACATAGCGAAGTGTATAGGGTTGCTAATCTCCTACAACTTACTTACATAGCGAAGTGTATAGAGTTGTTAATATCCTACAACTTACTTACATAGCGAAGTGTATAGGGTTGCTAATCTCCTACAACTTACTTACATAGCGAAGTGTATAGGGTTGCTAATATCCTACAAATTACTTACATAGCGAAATGTATAGAGTTGTTAATCTCCTACAACTTACTTACATAGCGAAGTGTATAGGGTTGCTAATATCCTACAACTTACTTACATAGCGAAGTGTATAGAGTTGTTAATATCCTACAACTTACTTACATAGCGAAGTGTATAGGGTTGCTAATCTCCTACAACTTACTTACATAGCGAAGTGTATAGGGTTGCTAATATCCTACAACTAACTTACATAGCGAAGTGTATAGGGTTGTTAATATCCTACAACTTACTTACATAGCGAAGTGTATAGGGTTGCTAATATCCTACAAATTACTTACATAGCGAAATGTATAGAGTTGTTAATATCCTACAACTTACTTACATAGCGAAGTGTATAGGGTTGCTAATCTCCTACAACTTACTTACATAGCGAAGTGTATAGGGTTGCTAATCTCCTACAACTTACTTACATAGCGAAGTGTATAGGGTTGCTAATATCCTACAACTAACTTACATAGCGAAGTGTATAGGGTTGTTAATATCCTACAACTTACTTACATAGCGAAGTGTATAGGGTTGCTAATCTCCTACAACTTACTTACATAGCGAAGTGTATAGGGTTGTTAATGTCCTACAACTTACTTACATAGCGAAGTGTATAGGGTTGTTAATATCCTACAACTTACTTACATAGCGAAGTGTATAGGGTTGTTAATATCCTACAACTTACTTACATAGCGAAGTGTATAGGGTTGTTAATATCCTACAACTTACTTACATAGCGAAGTGTATAGGGTTGCTAATCTCCTACAACTTACTTACATAGCGAAGTGTATAGGGTTGCTAATATCCTACAACTAACTTACATAGCGAAGTGTATAGGGTTGTTAATATCCTACAACTTACTTACATAGCGAAGTGTATAGGGTTGCTAATATCCTACAACTTACTTACATAGCGAAGTGTATAGGGTTGCTAATCTCCTACAACTTACTTACATAGCGAAGTGTATAGGGTTGCTAATATCCTACAACTAACTTACATAGCGAAGTGTATAGGGTTGCTAATCTCCTACAACTTACTTACATAGCGAAGTGTATAGGGTTGCTAATATCCTACAACTAACTTACATAGCGAAGTGTATAGGGAGGGTTGTTAATATCCTACAACTTACTTACATAGCGAAGTGTATAGGGTTGCTAATATCCTACAAATTACTTACATAGCGAAATGTATAGAGTTGTTAATATCCTACAACTTACTTACATAGCGAAGTGTATAGGGTTGCTAATCTCCTACAACTTACTTACATAGCGAAGTGTATAGGGTTGCTAATCTCCTACAACTTACTTACATAGCGAAGTGTATAGGGTTGCTAATATCCTACAACTAACTTACATAGCGAAGTGTATAGGGTTGTTAATATCCTACAACTTACTTACATAGCGAAGTGTATAGGGTTGCTAATCTCCTACAACTTACTTACATAGCGAAGTGTATAGGGTTGTTAATATCCTACAACTTACTTACATAGCGAAGTGTATAGGGTTGTTAATATCCTACAACTTACTTACATAGCGAAGTGTATAGGGTTGCTAATCTCCTACAACTTACTTACATAGCGAAGTGTATAGGGTTGCTAATATCCTACAACTAACTTACATAGCGAAGTGTATAGGGTTGTTAATATCCTACAACTTACTTACATAGCGAAGTGTATAGGGTTGCTAATATCCTACAACTTACTTACATAGCGAAGTGTATAGAGTTGTTAATATCCTACAACTTACTTACATAGCGAAGTGTATAGGGTTGCTAATCTCCTACAACTTACTTACATAGCGAAGTGTATAGGGTTGTTAATATCCTACAAATTACTTACATAGCGAAATGTATAGAGTTGTTAATATCCTACAACTTACTTACATAGCGAAGTGTATAGGGTTGCTAATCTCCTACAACTTACTTACATAGCGAAGTGTATAGGGTTGCTAATATCCTACAAGGTACTTACATAGCGAAGTGTATAGGGTTGTTAATCCCCTACAAGGTACTTACATAGCGAAATGTATAGAGTTGTTAATATCCTACAACTTACTTACATAGCGAAGTGTATAGGGTTGCTAATCTCCTACAACTTACTTACATAGCGAAGTGTATAGGGTTGCTAATATCCTACAAATTACTTTCATATAGCGAAGTGTATAGGAATGTTTATCTCCTACAACTTACTTACATAGCTAAGTGTATAGAGATGTTAATCTTCTACAACTTACATACATAGCGAAGTGTATAGGGTTGCTAATATCCTACAAATTACTTTCATATAGCGAAGTGTATAGGAATGTTTATCTCCTACAACTTACTTACATAGCTAAGTGTATAGAGATGTTAATCTTCTACAACTTACATACATAGCAAAGTGTGTAGGATTGCTAATCTGCTACACCTTACTTACATAGCGAAGTATATAGGGTTGTTTATCTCCTACAATTTACTTACAAAGCGCTGTATATAGGGTTGTTAATCTCCTAGAACTTACTTGCATAGCAAAGTGTATAGGGTTGCTAATCTGCTAATAGGTACTTACACAGCGAAGTGTATGGGGTTGCTAATCTCCTACAACTTACTTACATAGAAAAGGATATAAGATAGCTAATCTCCTACAACATACTTACATATGTAAGTGCATATAATTGTTAATCTCCTACAACTTACATACATAGCGA
Organism: Cyrtodaria siliqua; assembly: GCA_037043455.1. Taxonomy (NCBI): domain Eukaryota; kingdom Metazoa; phylum Mollusca; class Bivalvia; order Adapedonta; family Hiatellidae; genus Cyrtodaria; species Cyrtodaria siliqua. The sequence continues at coordinate 96,454 of JAWPHD010002303.1, forward strand.
AGTGTATAAGATTGCTAATCTCCTACATCTTACATACATAGAGAAGTGTATAGGGTTGCTAATCTCCTACAAATTACTTACATATCGAAGTGTATATGGTTGCTAATCTAGTACAAATTAATTACATATCGAAGTGTATAGGGTTGTTAATCTCCTACAACTTACTAACATAGCGAAGTATATAGGGTTGCTAATCTTCTAAAACTTACTTACATAGCGAAGTGTATAAGGTTGTAAATCTCTTAAAACTTAACTACATAGCAAGGTGTATAGGATTGTTCATCACCTACAACTTACTTACATAGCGAATTGTATCTCCTATAACATACATCGCGAAGTGTTGCTAATCTCTTACAAGGTACTTACATAGGAAGTGTATATGGTTGTTAATCTTCTAAACTTATTATATAGCAAACTGTAAAGGGTTGCTAATCTTCTAAACTTACTAATATAGGGAATTGTATAGGTTTGTTAATCTTCTAAAACTTACTTGCATATCGAAATGTATAGGATTGTTAATCTCCCGCAACTTATTTACATAACGAAGTATATAGGGTTGTTAATCTCCTAAAAGTCACTTACATGGCGAAGTGTATAGGGTTGCTTGGCCCCTACAACTTATTTACATAGCGAAGTGTATAGGGTTGCTAATCTTCTACAACTTACATATAAAGAGAAGTATTTAGGGTTGCTAATCTTCTAAAACTTACTTAAATAGCGAAGTGTATAGGTTTATTAATGTCCTCTACTTAAATACATAGCGAAGTGTATAGGGTGTTTCTTCTACAACTTTCTTATATAGCGAAGTGAATAGGTTTGCTAATCTCCTAATTACATAGCGAAGTGTTAGGGTTGCTAATCTATTACAACTTACTTACATAGGAAAGTATATAGGGTTGCTAATCTCCTAAAACTTACCCTTAAATTTAATATATAGCGAAAGTATAGGGTTGTTAATCGCCTACAACTTACTTACATAGCGATGTATATAGGGCTGCTAATCTCCTAAAACTTACTTACCTAGCGAAGTGTATAGGGTTGTTAATCTTCTATAATTACTATGTTAATTTCCTACAACGTACTTACATATTAATGTGTATAGGGTGGCTTATCGCCTACAACTTACATCCATTGCAAAGAGTATAGGGATGATAATATCCTACAACTTACTTACACAGCGAAGTGTATAGGGTTGCTAATCTCCTACAATTGACTTACATAGCGAAGTGTATAAGGTAGTTAATCTTCTACGACTTAAATACATAGCGAAGTGTATAGGGTTGCTAATCTCCTAATTACATAGCGAAATGTATAGGAGTGATAATCTCTTACAACTTACTTACATAGCAAAGTATATAGGGTTGCTAATCTCCTAAAACTTACTTATATAGCGAAGTTTATAGGGTTGTTAATCTCCTATAATTACTATGTTAATTTCCTACAACGTACTTACATATTAATGTGTATAGAGTGGCTTATCGCCTACAACTTACATCCGTTGCAAAGAGTATAGGGATGATAATATCCTACAACTTACTTACATAGAGAAGTGTATTGGGTTGCTAATCTCCTACAACTTACTTACATAGCGAAGTGTATAAGGTAATTAATCTTCTACAACTTAAATACATAGCGAAGTGTATAGGGTTGCTAATCTCCTAATAACATAGCGAAGTGTATAGGATTGATAATCTCCTACAACTTACTTACATAGCAAAGTATATAGGGTTGCTAATCTCCTAAAACGTACTTATACAGCGAAGTGTATAGGGTTGTTAATCTCCTATAATTACTATGTTAATTTCCTACAACGTACTTACATATTAATGTGTATAGGGTGGCTTATCGCCTACAACTTACATCCATTGCAAAGACTATAGGGATGATAATATCCTACAACTTAATTACATAGCGAAGTGTATAAAGTTGCACATCTCCTAAAACCTTCTTATATAGCACGGTGTATAGTGCTGCTAATCTCCCAAAACTTACTTATAAAGAGAAGTGTATAGGGTTGTAATTTCCTAAGACTTACTTGCATAGCAAAGTGTAACGGGTTGCTCATCTCCTAATACGTACTTACACAGCGAATTGTATAGGGTTGCTATTCTCATCAAAACTTAATTAAATAGCAAAGTGTAGAGTGTTGCTAATCTGCTAAAACTTACATGCATAGCAAAGTGTATAGGGTTGATAATCTCCTAAAACTTACTTACATAGAGAAGTGTATAGGGTTGCTTATCTCCTTAAACTTACCTACGTAGCGAAGTGTATAGGGTTGCTAATCTCCTGAAACTTACTTGCATAACAAAGTGTATAGGGTTGCTAATCTCCTGAAACTTACTTACATAGCAAAATGTATAGTTTGCTAATGTCCTACAACTTACTTACATAGAGAATTATATAAGGGTGTTAATGTCCTACAACGTACTTACATAGCAAAGTATATAGGATTGCTAATCTCCTAAAACTTACCTGCATAAAAATGTGTATCATTTTCTAATCTTCTACAACTAACTTACATAGAGAAGTGTATAAGGGTGTTAATCTCCTAAAACTGACTTACATAGAGAAATGTATAGGGTTGTTAATCTCTTAAAACTTACTTACATAGCGAAGTGTATAGGGTTGCTAATCTCCTAAAACTTACTTACATAACGAAATGTATAGGGTTGCTAATCTCCTAAAACTTACTTACATAGCGAAGTATGTAGAGTTGCTAATCTCCCAAAACTTACTAACATAGAGAAATGTATAGGGTTTCTAATCTCTTAAAACTTACTTACATAGCGGATTGTATAGGTTTGCTAATCTTCTAAAATTTACTTACATAGCGAAGTATATAGGGTTGCTAATCTCCTACAACTTACTTACATAGCGAAGTGTATAGGGTTGCTAATCTCCTAAAACTTACTTACATAGTTAAGTATATAGGGTTGTTAATCGTCTAAAATTTAAATACATAGTAAAGTGTATAGGGTGTTTAATCTCCTAAAACTTACTTTCGTAGCAAAGTGTATAGGGTTACTAATCTCTTAATACCTACTTACACAGAGTAGTGTATTGATTGCTAATCTCCTAAAACTTATTTACATAGCAAAGTGTATAGGGTTGCTAATTTCCTAAAACTTACTTACACAGCGAAGTGTATAGGGTTACTAATCTCCTAATATCTACTTACACTTAGTAGTATATAGGTTGCTAATCTCCTAAGACTTACTTACATTTTAAAGTGTAAAGGGTTGCTAAACTCCTAAATATGTCTTACATAGCGAAGTGTACAGTTTGTTAATTTCCTTAAACTTACTTTCATAACATATTGTATAGGGTTTCTAATTTCCTAAGACGTACGTGTACTTACACAGCGAACTGTATAGGGTTGCTAATCTCCTAAACCTTAGTAACATAGCAAAGTGTAAAGGGTTGCTAATCTCCTACAACTTACATACATAGCGAAGTGTATAGGGTTGCTAATCTCCTAAAACTTACTTACATGGCAAAGTATATATGGTTGCTCAACGTTTATAGATAGGGTTGCTAATTTCCCAAAACTTACTTACATAGCGAATTGTGTAGAGTTTTTAATCTCCTACAACATACTTACACAGCAAAGTGTGTAGGGTAGTGAATCTCCTAAAACTTCCTTGCGTAGGGAAGTGTATAGGGTTGCTAATCTCCTACAACGTACTTACATAGCAAAGTATACAGGGTTTCTTATTATCCTAAAACTTACTTGCGTAGCGGAGTGTATAGTGTTGCTACTCTAATAAAACTTACTTTCATAGCGAAGTGTAAAGGTTTGCTAATATCCTGCATCATACTTACATAGCAAAGTGTATAGGGTTGCTAATCTCCTACAACTTACTTGCATTGCAAAGTGTATAGGGCTGCAAATCTCCTACAACTTACATACATAGCGAAGTGTATAGGGCTGCTAATCTCCTACAACTTACATACATAGCGAAGTGTATAGGGTTGCTAATCTCCTACAACTTACATATATAGCGAAGTGTATAGGGCTGCTAATCTCCTACAACTTACATACATAGCGAAGTGCATAGTGTTGCTAATTTCCTTCAACATACTTACATAGCAAAGTGTATAGGGTTGATACTCTTCTAAAACTTACTCGCGTAGCAAAGTGTGTAGTGTTGATAATCTCCTACAACATACCTACATAGCAAAGTGTATAGGGCTGCTAATCTCCTACAACTTACATTCATAGCGAAGTGTATAGGGTTGCTAATCTCCTACAACTTACTTGCATTGCAAAGTGTATAGGGCTGCTAATCTCCTACAACTTACATACATAGCGAAGTGTAAAGGGCTGCTAATCTCCTACAACTTACATACATAGCGAAGTGTATAGGGTTGCTAATCTCCTACAACTTACATACATAGCGAAGTGTATAGCGCTGCTAATCTCCTACAACTGGCATACATAGCGAAGTGTATAGGGTTGCTAATCTCCTACAACATACTTACATAGCAAAGTGTATAGGGTTGATACTCTTCTAAAACTTACTCGCGTAGCAAAGTGTGTAGGGTTGCTAATCTCCTACAACATACTTACATAGCAAAGTGTATAGGGCTGCTAATCTCCTACAACTTCTTACATAGCAAAGTGTATAGGGTTGATACTCTTCTAAAACTTACTCGCGTAGCAAAGTGTGTAGGGTTCCTATTCTCCAAAAACTTACTAACATAGAGAAGTGTATAGGGTTGCTAATCTCCTAAAACTTCCGTACATAGCGAAGAAAATAATACTAACTTTCTGAGTAAAACATGTTTTGGAGTATTTTCTATGACCTCTTAATACAAACATGCTACACTTGTTTCGAATATACTTGTACATATTAAAGAAAGTCACATATTGAACATCTGTCATCAGGTTGTTATGCTACTACTACTACATTTGCATGACGTTTTCATGTTACTGATAAGCTATTTAAATACACTTAATATCAACATCTGCCATATTCCAAAAATAGTAAAGCCAATCATTTCCACTGACCGACTGAGAATAAATTACCAGTTTATGTTAATTAACGTTTGCATATGATATCTAATAAAGAAATAATGGACAGAAATATATATATTCGATAGATCATTATGAGATAAACACATTTTGCATCACATGTTTAAATGTCAATCAATACAGTAATATGCGTAGAAACAGGGGAAGAGAATGTATTAGAGAGCATAAAACGCAATTTAAACAACACATACATTGAATATTAATACATTTGAAAGTAAAGAATAAAAAACGTAATGAAGGAGAAATTGAAATAAAGGTTCACAATAGAGTATCGACTTGGAAAGCTCGGGGGAAAATCAAGCAGAAGAAATGTAAACAGGGTTCTAGAGAGCACTAAGCACATTTAAAGATAAATAAAAGGCCCAATAAGACATCACAAACACAAAAGGGTTGCCAATATGGCTACCGCCTTGGAACGGTCAGTTGCAAAAAAGACCGCAGGGGGTTTAAACCAGGTTATAGGGTGCACCAAACCTCACACTTACCCTACTTCAACCCAATAAAACGGGACAGTGTAAATTAAGAAATCCCCGCCATGAACTATTCTCTGACCAAAGAGGTAACATTAATAGGCAAAATAAGTAAAACACAAAGATGCCCGTGCCCGTGTATATATAAATACTTGTTTGGATACCATTGCCAATTAATCCATATCTTTAGCCTTCAGTTCAACTAATATGTATTACTTTTTAGTACATTTAGTATCAATAAATACTGATAAAGGTGATCCTTTGAGAGCAACAAACACAATTAAGAGAATAAAGCAGCAGACTCGATTTTATTGAGTCTGTTCATGAGAAGAAATGAAAGAAGCAACACTTCTCACGCCCCCTAGCACCGGCTTAAACTGTATTCTACTTCAAAGCCACATATATTGGGCTCGTTGGTCCCAAAGGACCAGTAAAAAATAACAAATACTTATTTACTTCAAATTTGAAATACTTACAAGCAACACGTATCTATTGCAATTATATATTTGACCCTACGTAGCATATATGAACATCCTAAATGTAATGTGTTTTTTTGTTTTTGTTTTTGTTGTTTTAGCCGTCTTTTGACGTCCCGTTTAATTTCCCCGTCAATAGGTGAAGCAAGGAGGACCATCCCTTGCCACACCTTACAATATTTTACAGCATTTAATAATCATTTACTATTAAACACATACATACATATTTACAATTCAGCATCATAAAATGTTATAATAGTAATACAGAATAGATACATGTATTAGATGGTTGAGGCAGGGGAGATGTTAAAAGAAAAAGAAGAGAAAAACTCTTTAAACTACATTTTGATTGTCGTCCACTAGCCCATCTAAAGTTGTATAAATTACTGTTTAATAAACACTATTTATATAGTTAATATATACATGTATATACATACATACACATACACACACATATATATACGTATATATACATATATACACATATATACACAACTGTCAGTGTCTTGGTTCATTGTTAGAATTCATAGGGGTGGATGGATAAAAAGGTATGCTATATTAATTTAAAATGGTTTTAAAATTGCTCCATGTATTTTTTTAAACTTTCTAGTTGATTGTTTCTGATTGCGATTTCTTTATGCGTTTCGTATGAATAACGAATTATGTATATCATTGGAGTGACAGAGAGCATTGTTTTCAGTCGTTTTGAAGAAAATATGTAATATTTAATTTCTAAGATAATTTGTAGCTCAACAGCTGATTGTTCTTTACCTATGTTAAAAATAAATGCATGCTCTGATAGCTTCAGATTTATATTTTTGATAAGCAGCGTGTATTTATCTGTGTTAAAAAATGCCTTAGTTTAAGGGCAGGTCCACAACATATGAACAATAGTCTCGTCCTGGTGGCAGTAGTGACAATAAAGGTTTTCTGTTTTTTTTATTTTGTACAGATAATGCTGTGTTGAAAGAAGCCGATGATAAATCCTTGTTTGAAACCATAGTAGTATTGTGCTAGTAGTTATTTTGAAAGGGGGCGAATAAATGTTTTTCCATGCTTCTGTATTAATATCATAAATCTGTTCCCATTTAGCTTTTGATGTTGGACTTTCATTATTTCTGTTAAGAATAAAGTACATATCAGTGCAACTTTTTTTGTTTTTGATGAGTGGTTTAATATTCGCAGGTAGAATTGGGTTTTCTATTTTTTTAATTGTAAAGTTTTGTAACCTTTTCTTAAATGTTTAAATGGCAGCTACTACGCCTTCATAAATTAGAAAAAAAAATTTTAATACCAGTATTTTCTTCAAGAAATATAAAAAGATCGGACAAGGAAAGTAGCATTCAAGGAAGACAGTCAACCACAAAACACAGAAACAAACATGGAAACAGACAAACAAGAAGGCAAAAGTAATAATAAAAGTAAACGACATTACAAACACAAAAAAAGGTTGACAATACGGCTACCGCCTTGGTCAGTGCCAAAGTAGGCCACTGGGGGTTTAAACCGGTTATAGGGTGCACCAAACCTCACACTTACCCTACTGTCATCCCCTTAAAACAGGACAGTGTAAATAAAGAAATCCCCGCCATGATCTAATCTCTAACCAACAAGGCAGCATCAATAGGCAATATAAGTAAAACACAAATATGCTCGTGTAAATATAATAAAATAAAAATAGCCTAGAAAGCCATAATGAAGGTACTCAATGACTTGGCAGAAGCTTAGAGCCAAGCAGAATATAGTTATTATAGAATAGTGTGGTTGACTTAAATGCTTCTGGTGAGTTAGGTATACTATACTCAATAAGTTTAGTATATGAATTTAGCACATTAATCCAGAAACTGTTTTTCATTTTCTTTATTAATGTTACACAGTAATCTTTACCGAAAGATTTTAATTTTTTAATGTCTATTAGGTTTTCAACAAGCTACTTCCAAGTCCCCTCATTAGTTATGAGTCTTCTTAACCAGGTTGATTTAAGACTAAGTATGAAAGCTTTCAGATTTATCATTTTGAGACTGCCCTCAGAATATTGTTTAACTATAACTGTTTTTTTAATTTTGCAGGCCCTTCCCATAAAAAATCATAAAATATGTTATTAATTTTTGCGTTTTCATTTGGGTTTGAAAGAGATATAAAGATATGATTTAAAATAGGAAGTAACAGTGTTTTTATAACCGTGATTTTACCAAGTGGCGTTAAATATCTTCGCTTCCATATCTTTACTGTATTTTGGATTTTTAAAATCTTATCATTATTGTTTAATTCTATCATTTTACCTAAGTTGACATTAAAATGTATTCCTAGTAGCTTAAAATTATCTTTAAATGTAATGTTAATTCATGTGTTTTACTACTTTATAAATCGTACATTTACTTTATTGAATGTATATATTTAAATTCAAGGTAATACAATTTTTAGTTTTCGTGTTCTCATTAATATGTTCATTTTATTTACATTTACCTGACCTGGGATGCTGCTGTTGGTGATACTTACACTTTTCCCAGAATGTACATAAATGGTGTTATTTTCGTTTTCATGGATAGTATTCGTAAATTATCGTTCTTATGCATTTTAGATTGGACACTATGTGTATTGTGACCTGTTTTAAAGAGACACATGGTAATCTCGATTTTCTTAAGCTCGGGTGTCCCCTTAATATGTTTACATAACTTGCGTATTTGCAGACTTGCAAGTCGTTATTAATAATTATTTCAAAAGTATACAGAGAAATGTTTTCTCCACAAATTACTAATGGTTGAGTATATTGCACCTTTAACATATTTAAACCTGTGGCAGAATAAATGGAAATGAAAAACTCTAAAACTGTGTTTTATTTTATTTAATTATATGAAAGCAGATGTAAACTGAAAATAATACGATAGCTATAAATGTATTACATTAATATATTGCACTTTGGGTAACACTTTTTAAACTACTGATTGATTTATTCGTGTTATTTCAGATTTTGCTGTGCAGCAGTTCGACAACGTTAACAGACAACAATTGTGTTACCGATCAGTTTGACAATCAACAAAACAATTGTTTTCTTTCTTCTAATATCGAAGTATTCACGATGCTGTCAAGGCTGGATATTAAATATATGGTTCTACCAGTGGCTTTGTTTCTAATATTGATATCACTAAACTACTCGATGTATTTCAAAGTAAAACCAGAAGCTAACATTTGGGAGAAGGTAGTGTCAACAAAACCATCGGAGACTATGTCATCAATATCGACAGAGAAACAACCGAAGATTATGCCATCGACAATGAAAGAGAAGATTTATGGCATAATGAAAACAGTAAGGAATTATTTATTTTGGTCTATAAAAAATTCAGGAGACGTTCTTGATAAACTTTTCAATAAAGGTCAAATTTCATCAATAAGCACTTATGACTTCTCTACACTATATACAACCTTACCACATCACCTTATTAAAGACAGGCTAATTTCTCTTATTCAAAAAACATTCAAAAACGAAAATACTGCATTTTTGGCATGTAATAATATTAAAGCATTTTTTACTAACGGCAGTTTAGACAATTATTACACCCGATTACCGGCAGCCGTAGGCACAGTTCGGCAGCCGTAGCACAGTTCGGCAGCCGTAGGCACAGTTCCCGTTAAAAACAAACAAGTTTCAAAAGGGTAAATAAATCTAGTTTTATAACTTGTTAGCCTTAAACTATTATAAACATGATTCGGCCATTTTAATTTGGAAGGAATGTTGTGTACGTCACCTGATTCCCGTGAAATTTGAAACTATATTATGCGAGTTACGGTAGGTTAAATATTAAAATTAAGCTAAAACATGTGATTGTAGAAAGTTAGAGACCTGGTACTCGGTAAATAGTCAAGTTTAAGAGATTTCAGACATACTGCCATAAAATATAATCTTTCCTGAATAAACAGTCCCACAGAACATTTTATTAAAGTAATTGTGGGTTTTTAAACACAACAGGGTATTGAAAAATGGCAGGAGTACGGTACAGTTCCATTATTTATTGGCAGGTAGCTAGTACAGTTCCGAAAAATGACAGGCGTATGGTACAGTTCCAAAAACATCGGACGCTAAAGTATTTTCTCCTTTGGTATAGTGGTATAATTTCGACATTATTGATTTATATGCGTGTTCTATATATCCGTAGACGTTTGATTCAGATACATTAAGTTACACAGAGTGGCCTTAAAACGTAATTAATGTGATGTGTTCACCTATGCAATAATTAAAATTAAGCAATCTATTCCAAAACATCTAAATACCAAACGCCTGTTATCATAAATGGTTCATTATAAAAAAGGGGACATAACTCAGCACAACATACGATTGTTATAAAAACGTGTCTTTCTCTGTACTGTACCGTCGGAATGAAGGTTCTAACGAGCCTATATTCACGTTTTCCTACAGTTGGTGAGTTTTCTTAAACGTTTATGGAAGGACCGAAGATTTATATAATTCTATATACAGTACTTCTTCATTAGTGTTTTCGAAATTATACCACTATGCCAAAGGAGAAAAGACTTTAGCGTCCGATGTTTTTGGAACTGTACCATACGCCTGCCATTTGTCGGAACTGTACTAGCTACCTGCCAATAAATAATGGAACTGTACCGTACTCCTGCCATTTTTCAATACCCTGTCGTGTTTAAAAAACCCCAATTATTTTAATAAAATATTCTATGGGCTAAAATGTGGACTGTTTATTCAGGAAAGATTATATTTTATGGCAGTATGTCTGAAATCTCTTAAACTTGACTATTTACCGAGTACCAGGTCTCTAACTTTCTACAATCACATTTTTAAGCTTAATTTCAACATTTAACCTACCGCATAATATAGGTTCAAATTTCACGGGAATCAGGTGACATACACAACATTCATCCCAAATTAAAATGGCCGATTCACTTTTCTAATAGTTTAAGGCTAACAAGTCATAAAACTAGATTATTTACCCTTTTGAAACTTGTTTTTTTTTATCGGGAACTGTGCCTACGGCTGCCGAACTGTGTTTACGGCTGCCGGTAATCGGGTGTGATTATACTATGTGGGCTTGCTATGAAGTTTGTGAAGCACTCATCTTCCTATTAGATATTATTTTCGTCAGGTATGGAACCACCCTTTATAGACTAATTATTGGTATCCCTATGGGTACGAACTGTGCACCACTTGTCGCAAAGTTGTTTTTATTTTGCTATGAAAAAGATTTCATGTTGAATTTTTCACCAGATACCCAGGCAGATGTTATTGAAGCCTTTAATGACACCTCTCGGTATGTGGATGACATATTGAACATTGACAACCCTTTCTTTCCAACTATGGTTAGTAATATTAATCCTAAAGAACTTCAGCTTAACAAAGCTTATATATCTGATAATAACGCTTCTTTTCTTGATTTAGATCTCTCGATTGAAAATGGCGAAATGATTAGCAAAATCTATGACAAGAGAGATGATTTTAATTTTGACATTGTTAATTATCCCAACTTGGATGGGGATGTTCCCCGAGCAACTTCTTATGGGGTGTATGTGTCCCAACTTATTCGTTTTTCAAGAGCTTGAACTCGAGTTGAGGACTTTAATATTCGTAATCTTTGTATAACTGAAACAGTACTCAATCTGGGTTACTGTTACCATAAACTTCGTCAAACCTTTGCAAAATTTTATTATCGTAACCCTGATCTTTCTTCCAAATATAAAAGTAATTTAAGGACTCTTCTGCGACAAGGACAACCTGACTTCTATGGTGATGTGATTTATAAACTTCGTAAGAATCATAGTCATGATCACTTTCATACCATCTATGTTAAACTTGATAAAAAGTTTATCAAAAGAGGTTATGACCGTATCATTTTGCAACGTACTGCATGCTTGGTGGTGGACCCTTTTACAGTTCGGTTCGCCACTCCTCTTTAATTGTACGATGACCGGACAGGCTGTGGACCCTATGATGACGCCTACCTAAAGCCCATTGGGACGGTGGCGTTTGATGTTTGTCTATGATCTTTCTTGTCGTGCATTTAATGGTTTATTCTCTTGTTCCTCTGGCTTCTTCCAAGTCATTGAATACCTTCATTGTGAATTTCTAGGCTAGTGTTTTTTTTTATTATATTTACACGAGCATGTTTGTGTTTTACTAATATTGCCTATTGATGCTGTCATGTTGGTTAGAGATTAGATCATGGCGGTGATTTCTTTATTTACACTGTGAGGTTTGGTGCACCCTAGAACCGGTTTAAACCCCCAATGTCCTACCTTGCCACTGACCGTCCAAAGGCGGTAGCTCTATTGTCAACCCTTTTGTGTTTGTGATGTCGTTTGCATTTAATATTAAGTTTGCCTTCTTGTTTGTCTGTTTGCGTGTTTGTTTCTGTGTTTTGTGGTTGACCGTCCTCCTTGAATGCTTCTTTCCCTGTCCGATCTTTTTATATTTCTTTTTACCGTTTCCTAATTGCTCTGGATGTGGAATTTATTGTTAGAGATTTCATTTAGATGGGATGCACTTTTATTTACACCGTCTTGTCAATTTGAGCTGTGAAGACAGGATAATAGTGAGGTTGTGTACATTTAAAACCAATTTAAGTTACCGGTTGGGCCATATTGCCCACTGACCATTCCAAGTTGGTAGCCCTGTCTTCACCACTATCTCTGTTGTGTATTGTCTTCGTCATTGTATAGTTAATTTTCTCTTTGTGGTACAGTATGGATCTACGGTGCCATTGTGTTTGGGTGCTGTGATTTCTATAGGAACATTTTTCTCATTTTCATTATGTTGTAGTTTGTATCTGAGAATGTTTTGATTTGCTGAATGGTTGGCAAATTTGGTAGCCACGTATAATGAACGATTGTTTGTGTGTTTTGCAAAATGTCAGGTTTATATCAATCATATATGTAAACATCTGTGACACGTTCGTGATATTAATTATCGTAAACAATTCGAGAAAACGATACATATGTTTAGAGTTAAAATATTGTTTCGTAGTATTTGTCCTTACTGGGCTTGAAACTAAATGGCTAAACTATGCATTATCCGATAGCTATTAACGAAATTTGAAAAATCACAATTACCATCTCATTAGCATATTTGTATTTATCGTTTTTTCTTTGGATGAAACCCAACACGCAAAGTCGTTTTCAAAAAAAATCCAAATTTGTAAAAAGTAATCTTATAAATACAAGTACATTCAGATAACACATATTATCACTCCTGAGACACCTACACTAATATTTATTTTTTATATACTTTCCAGTGAAATAGTGGATTTTATGTTAAAATAAGACATTATATTTTCATTGTTTATATTTCATATGTGAACATGTAATATATTTTCACGTCATGCAACTGTTGACGTTGTTTACATTGTTGACGTTATTGATGTTATTGTTTTGGCGCACTATATTTTTCTGCATATTTCCAGGTTGTGGGTAAATAATAAATACAGTCTTTGTTGGTTTTATCGTGAATATATCATTTATTTTCACCTCGAAGTGAGAAAACTCAAATATTTTCACTCGTTCTAAAGCACTCGTGAAAATATACGTTTTCTCACTTCTCGATGAAAATAAATCCTATATCCACTTAAAACAAACAAATATTTCCCTTATATATTTAACCAAACTTACGACCTTGGAGTTTAATAACATGATTTTATATTTTAGGTATTTTAGTGTATAATTAGTGGTATCGTTTAACCCTAATGCCGTCAGTGACGTTACGTTTAGGGGCCTATTTGAAGTCACGTGATGTTATGAGTTTTGTGATAAACAGAATCGCACATTTGTGCTGATTTATTATTGAATTTCTTGCCCAGCATCATATCACATCAATAAATGCAATAACACGTTAGCACTGATGTTAAATATAAGACAAATACAATGTAAATCTATACAATTTAGAATTTTGCGCATATTAATTTTCACCTAGATTTTGATTTTTGAGATACTTTATGAACTCCAAATACTAAAATTCATGTTTTAAAGTTTTTCGGCCATGTTTTGTCCCTGGACATGTTTATGTTGATTTAAATGATATATATTTACAATTCACACATTGCAATATCAGTGAAAAGCGAGAATAAAATATATTTTATTCGATGGCGTAGAAAATTGTGAACAGGTAAATTAGTCCACAGGTAAATGTATATATTACATATTTGTCTCTGATTTATATAGGAAATACTGGGAATAGAAAAGCTATATCTACTCGTTTGCTGTACTGGGAAATATTTCCCAGTGGAGATTACGGAAATTAACGAAGAGTTCCGGTTCCACTTGTTTTGTTTGTAGTCATGGATGATGTAACGTCGTCTTGGCGTTCTCGTGCAAACTGGTGTAAAAAGGCGTGAATCATTAGAAATATTAATAAAATATCATTTTAAATTATGTAATATATAGTTTAATAACCAGTGTTTATTAATATCTCCCTCGCTAGAGAAATGGCCCCGATTTAAGAACTCGTTCTCCGCACTCGTTCTTATATCGGGGCCATTTCTCTACCTCGGGAGATATTTCCCGTATCTCAAAAACACTGGTTATTAAACTCTATTTATCAATTATGTGGCAAAAGTGGTGCAGCTATACAATACAGATTTAACTTATTTCCCCGTGCAGTCACGCACTGGTATAAGTAGTATCTACGTCAAGCAAATAATACTTATTTTACATACAACTTAGGAGAGGTTTTCAATATATGTTTCTCTCCGAGACTATCAAGAAATGTTCATATGATGTTTAAGAGTTAGATGTGTTAATTGATATTACTGCACAAAGGGTGGCCATTCATCTTTAATAAAAGAATTTCTTGCGGAGAATCATATCTCGTTTACAAACTGGATAACATTAGTGAATAGTAATGGTGCATCCTGGAACCGGTTTAACACCATAGTGGGGGTTAAACTTGCAATCAGTCTAAGCCATGATTCGATGTTTGAGACATTGGAGTTTGAACTAAAATGAAATAAATATTGTATATATTTATTTACAGGTAACTTATTATTACATCTTATTATTCATATCTTGTTTAAGGTCAATGTATGTTTTTATAAAGATACATATTTGCATTGTGTGCTTTTATTGATGTTTAAAAGTAAAACCTTTGTCTGAGGATCCGTCGGCCATATTTCTATTGTTGGGCGCCAATGTTACCGGTTGGGTTTTACCGTTATGTTATCCTTATAATGTTTTCATGATAACTTTTGGGTGGTGAAGTAGGTTCTCGTAGGGTCAACAACAACTTAGTAAGAGGCTGTAAATAAATATATACAATATGTATTTCATGTAAGTTCAAACTCCTATGTCTCAAACATCGAATCATGGCTTAGACTCTTCAATAACATAAAAACAACAATTGTAATAATAAGACTAGTAATTAGATCGTGTAGCTTTAACGTATAAGGTAAGACACTATTGACCTGTTCACATATTATACCTGTGCACGTGCATGTAATACATTCACTAACCCTTTGATATGCTAATTACTTGTAAGCGTTGACCAATAGATGTATCGAACTTCGAATCAGTCTTAGCCATGATTCGATGTTTGAGACATCGGAGTTTGAACTAAAATGAAATAAATATTGTATATATTTATTTGCAGGTAACTTATTATTACATCTTATTATTCATATCTTGTTTAAGGTCTATGTATGTTTTTATGAAGATACATATTTGCATTTTGTGCTTTTATTGATGTTTAAAAGTAAATCTTTTGTCTGAGGATCCGTCGGCCATATTTCTATTGTTGGGCGCCAATGTTACCGGTTGGGTTTTACCGATATGTTATCCTTATAATGTGTTCATGATACATTTTGGGTGGTGGGGAATATATTCCCCCATAGACCCTACATTAATGTAATAATCCGTAAGGACATGACATAATTGTAATAATAAGCCTAGCAGTTAGATCGTGTAGCTTTAACGTTTAAGGTAAAACTATTGACAAATCTAACCTGTTCACATACTATACCTGTGCACGTGCATGTAATACATTCACTATCCCTTTGATATGCTAATTACTTGTAAGCGCTGACCAATAGGTGTATCGAACTTCGAATCAGACTAAGCCATTGTTTGAGACATCGGAGTTTGAACTTACATGAAATAAATTTTGTATGGCTTTTTTACTCTTTATTTTACCCGTGTGAGAAAACTTTAATGCCCGGTATATTGATATGACGAGCTACGTCCATTTCGTATCGTAATTTAATAAACAATATATTTTTAGGCTGGTTTGATAAAAAGATCAATCATGCTAAATATAACAACACATACAATGCACTCTACTCCTCAAACTAATTTAAGTACATCGTTTCGATTTGTGTCAATTTTTAATTGTGCCATTAATAGAAAGATTTACTGTCTTTTTGCAGTTTTTAAGCATGCCATCTTCGGGATGGTTGAAATTTTGTACTATTGATTTTATGAATATTGAGTTCTGCTCAACCCGGGGCTAGAGGGCGTGAGCGGTAGCTAGCATAATTTCACTACCGCTCATGAACAGTCTTAATCAAACCGAGACTGCAATATTTCGTATGTGTCGTGCTCGGCCGTTTCCAAAGGTCCATTATCATACTCTTTCTTAAGTCTAGTTTTATTCTTTAAGAATTGTAATGTGACCCAAAAGTAACTTTTTATATGGATATGAAATACAAACTTTTTAAAGTGTAAGTAATTATAACTGTTCATTTTCGTGGTCCTTGGTTTATTTTGAGGAGTATATTAGAATTGTATAAGCACAGTTACATTCAAACTTAGAGTTATGAGAGACTATATATCCTCCATATACTAACACGCATGTTATAATAAATACACTTATTAAGGACCGTCAAATGTACAGCACTATTTACCCGCCATAGCAATAATTTCTTCACCGGAACAACATTTATTTGTCTTTATTCATTATTAAAATATGAGTTGACATAATATATAAAACTGCCATAATACAAAGATATACAGTATATTTAATGTCCACCAGGACCTTTTAATATACAGAATGGCCCTTGCACATAAATCAGCATTCACAATATTCACAATATTCCTTGCACAAAAATCAACATTCACAATGTTCCTTGCACATAAATAAACACTCACAATGTTCCTTGCACATAAATCAACACTCACAATGTTCCTTGCACATAACTAAACACTCAAAATGGCTTCAGAATGTTCCTTGCTTATAAATCAACACTCACAATGTTCCTTGCACATAAATCAACACTCGAAATGGCACTAGCACACAAATTAACATCCAAAGTGACCCTTGCATATAAAAAGGCAAACGCGGTCTTCCACGAAATGGGTCTTTCACTTCGCATTAAAGATGAATGGCCACCCTTTTTTATAGTATTATCAATTAACACATTTAACCCTTAAACTAATTGATATGTTAAAAACGTATGTATAGGCAAGTATAGGATAGATAGAATAAAACATGAGTATACTCCACCTCATGGCAGACCAGACCCTCGTGCCATATCATATATGGTGTCTCAGGCCTGATACAAGCTGTAATATGAAAATATCATTTACTATTCTCTATTGTTATCCAGTTTGTAAACACGATATGATTATCTGCAAGAAATTATTTTATTAAAGATGAATGGTCACCCTTTTTGTAGTATTATCAATTAACAAATCTAACTATTAAACATCATATGAATTTTTTTTGATAGTCCCGGAGTGAAATATATATTTAAAACCGCTACTCAGTTGTATGTAAAAATAAGTATTATTTGCATGATGTATGACTGCACGGGGAAAATGAGGTAAATCTGAATTGTATAGCTGCACAACTATTGCCACATAATTGACAAATACTGTAGTATAGTCCTTTCAATTACTTCTTCATACAAAACACAAAGTAAGATTTTAACTAAGTAATTTAATTTCTAATCGTATAGCTTTTACTAATATATATATACGTTCTAACTGCTTAAGTCAACAATTAGTACCGGTCTGAAATATAATCTCAGAGCAGGCCTATTTATACTAAAATATCAACATGTTATGAAACAGTGATTTTTATTCTATTCTTTTCCTTGAGTCCTTTAAGACTCAAGTGCTGACGTTAAAGTGATCTTACTTGACACAATTGCCTGATTCATACCAATTAATGTGGAACCTAACCCTCTTCGTGACTTGACTAGGATGGTACCGACAGCCGTTTTGATCGTGTTTTATGGTCTAGCCCGATTTGAACTTAGGGTTGACCGGTCGCTAATTACTTTATACTTGATCAACACACAAATTTTCATTATTCAAGATGAGTGCCCGAAGTTAATTACACGGCTCTATTGTTTTTACAAGTGATTCGGTACGACCCGTATTTTATTTCCTGAATTGATCATGACCAAGTTATTAAGCTGTCAGCATGTGCGTCCTTCATATATTGTACGCCTACAATATACATTGAGGCATGACTATTTTACATTCCTATCAACCCAATCAAGAATTATTAATCAATAATTCTTTACAATATAAAGAAGAAAAATGGTCGAGCTGAAAAATAAACAATAGCATATACAAAGCAATCAAACTCGATAAAAGAAACACAATGTTATGTATAAGTCAAAGTAAATTCAAAGTAAATTCATAATGTCAAGAGACTAATGTCCACTGTACACATATACTAATGTCCTTTATTAACGTTGACTCAAGATGCCACTAATGCACCTGTAGGTTATCGTTCACCAAGTCCAAATGTTTATGCGTCTATCACTGCTATGAGAGTTCACTTGGTCGTCTGTGTAATAACATCCGTCTTCCTAACACATGCGGTGCGTCGATTGACTTATTGTTGTCCCAACGATCTTGCGATTGTCTGGTAATGTATTCGTCTAGAGCAGATTGATAGGGTTTGTCACGTTTTCAGTATGACTTGTTGACATATTCCATTTGACAAGAAACTATTTATATCCCGGCTATGCTTGGCTATCTCTCATTCTTGTTGTAAGTTGACTCTGTGATTACACTAGCTGTATGTTGTGTGTACAAATTCAAGTGCTTTATAACATAACAATAATCTTCCGCCTCATTGTACTTTTAGAGTATACCATGGTCTTGATTCCTAACCGTTGGTAAATCGTTTGCTTCATCCTTTACCACTTTAAGAGAAGGTATAGGGACTTATGAGTACCACACTTGAATTAATTCATCATAAGTTCGTCATCCGCCTAGTTTTTATTTATAACTATGTTGGCGTAATTAATCTAGTGGTCTTTGACCGCTCCTAGGCTAAATGTATATCAAATCCATATAGGACGGGAGTAAGGCTTCAGCCTTTAACTGTTTCCCTGATACTCCTTCAAACAGCGAGGACTCCATACCGGTGTCCACCTCTCTAACTCGAGTGCCGTCTATTTTTGACGTCACTGCAGGCTTTATCGACGTTCTCTCGTAGATTGGTTCGTAGAGTATTTCAAACTGGTCTCGTTCCCGTTGCTGTTGAGTGATTTTATAGAGTTTGTAAGACCGTTTCCCAAAACCAGCAATTATTCTTTTTATTACATATATTTTTATTATGCATTTTGCTAGTACAATGAATGCTGTTATTCCCAAAAGTATCCTAATATAACCCCATACTGGGAAGCTATCATCAAGTGGCATCTCTTCCATAGTTTGAAGAGTATCTAATTCTTGTATAAGTGAGGTAACAGGGATTTGTTCTAGAGCTTTCAGGCTCTTAGGAATCTTAAGACCTAATTCGCTAAAACTGGTTAGTTGGTTGAGTTTTAATTGAATATTTGTAAAATCTAGGTATTTTAGAAATGTCATGGTCGACTGAACCGAGTAGTTTGATTCAGATTGGTATGACCCAACTAAAGAGAGCTGTTCTGAAGTTGGCGTACAACTCGTGTTTATTTTTATCATAAGGGGCCTCAATATTTATCACTTGCCTATTCGATTCGTCATTCCGACTGTTTACATGGAAATTTATGGGACTATTTGTCATAATGAAGTAGGTATTGTCGTCGATGAAGATTGCTTGCGGCAATCCAGAATTTGTGGCGTACAGCTGGCAATACTGTTTCGATCTCTTTGTATTTTGCACAAATAGATTAGTTATGTAGGTGGGGCTTTGATGCACACTATTAATTGCGCCTTTTAGACTACAGGATTTTAACAGAGGATCCATGCAGATTCCGGCCTCAGTTTGTGATAATAGCATATACAGCGTACGTTCTCGATTTATCGCTAGGTATTTACATTCTAAATCATAAAATGCAACAGAACCTTATCGTTCGTGGGGCTTACATAACCATATGGTAGCTGAAGTGACCGGGCTTCGTATAACTCAAAGAAACTACTGTGTTCCACAAGTTTTATCTCAGTGACTACAATAATTTGTTCACCGTCGAGGAATGTTTGACAAGTCAGGTGTTTATAGTATTCGAACAAGTTCGTTAACGGATTAGCGGGAAGCGTTAAAGTCGACGGCAATTTTGCCGAGATATCTACCAGTGCTTGTTGTAACTGACCCGCGGGAATTATGTTTGCTGTTAAGTGCCCTAAGGTAAGCGCATTAAGCTTAATTTCAAGTTGAAGATAGAAAAAGATGCAATTTTGAATCATTGATTTGATTTCATCTAACACTAAGGTCACCTTTGAATATCAGTACACAAATTTCTCTACGTTTGAGACTTGCCTGTTTCGGACCCCTCTAGTGGTAACAAACTCCATACTTAGTGTTTCTAATGCGGTAACAATTTCATTAATTGACTGTCGATTTTCATTAATTGCGAAAGAGTTGGTGTTTAATACAGTTATACTTTCTTCTAGGGAGTGTTGGATTGTTTTTTGATTTTCGGCCAATTTCTTAACATTGCGTTTTACACTGTCTAGGTTAGCTTGAGATAATAGTCCTATTCCGTCATTGAATAGGGGGGCTAGAAACCCAAAAAGTGCCCTCGTTTGTCTCCCTTGACGGGATGAATGTCGTAAAGTAATATACACGTCAAATGTTGCCACTATGCTGTTATGTAATTCTCTCGTCAAGTTAACCTCGTGTTTTAAGCTTCTCAACACCTGATAATACTGGTTAAATTCGTCATAATGTGTTTTATAAATTGCGAGACATTATTTGACATGTCGCCATAAAGTGTAAGATCTACGCCGTCTTAGTTTGTTTTCAGATTGTAGTCATGTCCGTAAGCTGTCATAATTGAGTCCGTAATGGCTGCCGCCTTGTCTATATCCGTAGAGAGTTTGTTGAGGAAGTCATTATATGGTTCTATGGATATAACAAATGTCATAATCCACCGTGAGTTGGACTTGGAGAATTCAGAAAGTTTTTTTAAGAAGACATTTTCGACTATATATATGTGCTAATCGGGACACTCAGGACAAGGAGCGTTATCAACAAACAGTGCATCATTTCACTGAAATGACTAGAACAAAAATCTCTGAGATTTTATTGAAAAATATATTTTTTCTATAATTAGAGAATCTAAAAAAAACTAGAAATTGGGAGTAAGATCATAGTAAACAGCATTAGACTCTAGAATGAGAAAAAAAACGATTTTAATTTATTTTTAGAAGACCCTAAATGCCTTCCTAAGCCGGTCAGTTTGGCGTCAAGTGAGGCATAACAATCCTCCCTTTCCCTATTACTAACTTCCTGCTCATATATTTCTATAAGCAGTATAAGGTTGTCGTTTGTCAGTCCCATCTCATAAATGCTTAATATGACGTCCATAACCCTATTCAGTCTTCAGACCCGACACGCGCCCTCTCAACAACCAATAAGCATAACCACAAGACTTTCGAACAGGTACTCGCTGTCAGTAAAAAATATTACTTGTACCAACGCGTGTATTTCTGTTGCGTCAAACGTATTAAACTATGCACCTAGCTTGAAAGGTCGTCCCATGAACAGAATTAATGAGACGAGTATCCCCAGGTTTTCCCCGTAAAATCTTAACCTATTAAGGAATCCCCCTCCGTGTTTTTCTATTAGTAACGAAAAATATCTTGATCGGTACGGTTATTTGTATGAATCGATGGTTATACTCTCCCCTCCTGCCGCCTTTACCAAAAGAAATATAAAAAGATAGGACAGGGAAAGTAACATTCTAGGAGGACAGTAAACCACAAAACACAGAAACAAACACGCAAACAGACAAACAAGAAGGCAAAAGCAATAATAAATGCAAATGACATCACAAACACAAAAAGGGTTGACAATAGGGCTACCGCCTTGGAACGGTCAGGTGCAAAGTAGGCCACTGGGGGGGTGTAAACCGGTTCAAGGGTGCACCAAACCTCACACTTACCCTACTGTCATCCCATTAAAACAGGACAGTGTAAATAAAGAAATCCCCGCCATGATCTAATCAAGCAAGACTAACTTTAGTAGAATACCGCTTAAGCCGGTGCTAGGGGCAGTCTACGGTGAGACAACCATCCTCTAGTATGTAGCTCTGCGCAGACATTATTGTATCGAACTGAAAAAAACAACAAATAAAATGTGTTTGATGAATTGTTGGAACATCTCAACTTTTATATTTATCATATAAGGCTTTTGGTGCAAGACTGTATATTTTGGTTTAACTCTCTACGTCCCACAACCTAGTACAAGGGTTTAATTCAATAAACCCTCCGTTTCTCACAAGTTTGCCACACTGCCACACCTAAAGATGTAATCAGTCCGCCCGTGTTTAATTCACGCGAGGGGCGTCCGTGGCCTTGTGGTTAACGTCTCTGACTTGAAATCACTTGCCCCTCACCGCAGTAGGTTCGATCCCTCAGGGGCCTAGGAATCTTTATGTGAGGAAGCTATCCAGCTGGCTTGCGGAACGTCGGTGGTTCTACCCAAGTGCCCGCCCGTGCACGAAAATTCCCCGGAGGGGCTTCTGGGGTCTTCCTCCACCAATGGAAGCTGGAAAGTCGCCATATGACCTTAGCTGTTGGTGCGACTATAAAATCAAATTCAATCAATAAATTAATTCACGCGCCAACTGTCGGATTTGGCATTTAAGTGCCCTTTGTATCTAATCCAAGATACCGGAAAGTGCCTCCAGCAAATTCCTAACCCGTTTTCCTTTACTTAGGGACTTCCTACCCTACCCCCCCCCTCCCCCTCGATCTTGCCCCTCAGATGTAATCAGTCCGACCACGTTTAATTCACGCGCTATCTGTCAGATTTGGCATTTAAGTGCCCTTTGTATCTAATCCGAGATACCGGAAAGTGCCTCCAGCAAATTCCTAACCCGTTTCCCTTTACTTAGGGGCTTCCTATCCCCAGATTTGGACTTTATCCTCCTTTGCGGGCTAAAGTGTACACACCCTTCGTGTCTAGGTCAGATACACTGGAGTCGGTGTTCAAACTTGAACCCTCGGACCCACTGGACTTATAATTAGAGGACATGGAGTCATCCACACTTTCAGACTTAATTACGTCATTAAGCGATTTAACCTTTGTGTCTATTTCTTTATCTGATCTGTCATCACTACTGCTATTAGACTGGTTCTCCAGCTCTAATCTATGTTTCGCTCTCTCAACCTCCGAGCTAACTCCATAAGTGGGATGGATTCTTCATTCTCCGAATCTTCCCTCTCCTTACGGTATTTCTGAGCAAACTGCTCAAGTGGCTCGTCTTCAGATCTACTGTCTTCTGACTCATTATCACTGCCCTCGGGCGTGATAGCGAAAGTGGCCCGACGAATCGGTCTGCCCCTCTCGTTTACCGTCAATATTTGCTAATCTCAAATGCCTAGCATTGGTTTACCTAGTTGTATTGTCCAATTTACTTTTTATTACATAAGTCAATTGTGATTTTTTTTCTAATATTCTATAGAAGGGTACCCACGGGGAGTCTAGTTTACTTTTCCTAACATGGTCTTTTAAGTATACCGCATCTCCTACCTTAAAATATATGTCCTTCCCCTTTTTATCTTCCCTTTGTTTACGTTCTCGCTTGACCCGTTTCAGTCTATTATACACCCTAGTGAAAGCTAGTAGTCAACTCATCCTGCGCAAAAACATACCTCAACGTCAAACAAATTGCAACAGAAACAATTCTTTGATTTTCAGATAAAGCCATGTTTTGGGAAGTTATAAAAACAAGTCTAGAAATATCTAGATGGGGGAACTGCGTAAATTTTTCCTTTTCATAACTAACCTATCTGGTCAAAATTGAACAATAACAATGTATACATGATGTGACATATGCAGTCATATACTCTAATTATACGCTCGTTCCTTTGATTTATGATCAACATACACATATAGGTTATATATAATAGTTTTTTTTGTTTTTTTTTGTTTTTAATATTTCATTCAGACATCAAATGTATATCAGTTATCATATATAATTTACAGATAAGAAAAGGGGTTAAATAGAGGGAACATATCTACTTTGTTTAACACTTTACCACTCGCCAACTTTATAAAAGTATAAACAATAGACAAATATACAATATGAAAGCCTTAATTGATCAACATATTTTGAACAATATTCCATCTTGCTTTGATATGATTTGACTTCAGTATGGGGTACATGTATGTTGAGTACAATTCAAGATTCCTAAAACGTTTTAGTCCTTCAATAAAGATTGCGACATTAGGTAGACATTTTTCAATCTGCATGAGTTAATATATTTTTTGTAAATAAGTAAACATATATATATTATAATATCTGAAATTGAAGAGCATTCTGGGCCCAAAAGAATATTTTCGGGGTTCATTTCGACTGAGATTTCGCACTTGTCTCTTAATTGGTAAAATAAATATATTAAGACATTTTTTGACCACATGCAATCATAAAACAAATGAATCATTGTTTCTTTTGTGTTATTACAAAATGTACATAGTTCTGTTTCTGACAATCCGCATTTATATAGTCTCGCATCTGTAAACACAATTCTATGGAATATTTTGTATTGAAGGCTTTGAAGATATGCGTCATCAACTATACGGAAAGGTTGATTGTATAGAGATTTCCAGCTATCTCTGCTCAGAACCTTGTTAAAATCTGTGTTCCATTTTTGTTGTGAATTTGTAGGCAATTCTACTATAAGATTTAAAAAGTCTGGATAAAACATTTTATTTATCTGTTTTGCTTTTGTTAGTTTGTTTATATTGTTATGTATCGGCTGTTCGAGTTTATTTTTATTTGTTATTATTGTTTTCCACTTTCTTGGAATTGCATTTACTAGTCCTAAATATGTCAAAAATGGAACATGTATATCGAATTTATCCGAGAAGTCTTCAAACGGTAAGAACATACAGTTTTCGTTTACTATATCGTTAACAAAAAATATTACTTGTTTACAAAATTCTTTATAAAAACACCATATCATTGTTTATTTTAATATTTATATTATAAAATAAAGGTTCAGATAAAATTTCTTCCGGCGTTGAGATACTTTTCTTATCAATAAGTGCCCAGGACCTCAAAACACTCTTCCAGAAACTGGTCATATGTTCTGCTACCATTAAAATACCTTCTTTATGTAAATGCCATAACCTATATCCACCTATTTTCTCCAGATCATCTAAAATGAGGGTTTTATATATAATAGTTAATAAGACGTATCTAAGTAGATATATATTACTAAAACCCTATTTAATGGTTATTTAAACCAATAATTTACATGGTTTTACCCCACCCACCAATCCACAAAAAATAAATTCCGAAACAATATTGTTACAAATGACAGCTAAATCTAGTAAAAAATGAAAGTAATTCTATAAATATGCGATTTAGCTATTCAACATCATTGTTTTACATTAACTAATACACAAACCAGTTATGTTGACTTTGCGGCATTATTAAGACATAGCTAATGTTAATTATTAATAGTATTACATTTGTTATTTTACACATAGTTTTCCTTTACAATAGGATGATCACGTGTTTAAGTTGTCACAGTGTCCCCTCCATGTATTGTATTTCCTATGTACTGTATCTTCATGTATATCAGACTCTGTCACTGTTGTTACATTTGTACAGTTAACACCCCTACAATCCCCAGAGGCTATGGAACATTCAAGTCCATGCTTCCTACAAGTACAACGTTTGGTGTCACAGTTCGCTTTACAGTTGCATTTAATAATTTTCAAAAGGCTTTCTGGAGCTGGTGGTAAATGTGTCTTTACTGGTAATATATTATTGCCTACAACTGACCATCCCCACTCTTGTGGTAATAGTTTATCGTCTGAGTCGATCCATTTTTGCACTTGAAAATATACCCTCATGATGTGGTATTGTGTTTCTGCGGATGTGGGTGGAAGTGAATGCACCTGTACTTGTATTGTGCTTGACATCATCTCTCTTGCGAAGTTTCTAAAGCGCAATAAATCTAGTTCCTCAAATGGAACACCGCCATATAGATATATAAGTGCATGTTCTCCGGCTTTTTGTATTTCTTCTTTTGTTTTATCATCAGTGCAAAATCTTCTGCACACTCCCTGAAGTGTTGGTCGTTCACTAGTTTTTTTAGTGCAGCACCTTTCCCAACCCCAAATATATATACGAGACGTGGTATCGCATCCTGTGATCGCATGAACGAAGGGCATATAGCGACAGCTATTGACTCCCAGTGCCATCTTTGTTTGTCTGATGTCAAAAATTGTCATCGCTTTGTATGAAGTCTGTTTTCCTTCTGACTTAAAACAGATGTTACAGGGCTCCATATTGGCGTGATAGCATAACCGTATGAGAAGATCAGTGTCTTCACCGACCACCATTGTTTTACGAGTTCCAGCAAAAGTTATTGCAGTCTTAACAATTTAAAGATCCGCATCGTCTTCGGCATATACAACTTTGCATCCTTTTTTTTTCAAGTCGATTCCCGAGCTTGTAAATAAAACGTTGTTTGTTTTCAGAGTTTGTTAAAAACTGTTCTTTCTTTCCTTTGAATGGTGTGTTGTATTTGAAATTCACATTTGACCCCCCAATGACTCCATGCGTTCGCCGCATATGGGCTACATCCTTTGTTGATGGTCCAGACTCGTAGCCATCAAACACAATTACTGGATTCACATACTTTTTAGATATATAATCTTCGTACGCGTTACACATACCTGCAAAATCTGCAAAATCTGAGACTTGTTGCAACTGTATGCGCTGTAGTAGTGATCCTCCGTCTAACACATGAAGAACATTCTCAGTAAAAGACTGTCTTCCACAGTCTCCTAAATCCCATATCGCATCTGCTAATGCTGGTTTTTGTTGTCGCTTTGGAAAACAAGATGGATCAAACAGTGCTGATGGAATACTGCAAATTTCATACCCAAATATTTGTGACATGTCTACTTCTGATCTATTTGCAGCTGCTGTAAGTCGTTGAAAAAGTAGCTTGGGATCAACCAACCATTGTCTGTACAACCTTCGATCCGATTTATTTTGCGTTGTAAACATTTACAGATGAATCAGACGCCACACCAGTTTCAATATTGCGTAATGACGGGTCTTGAATAAACGGATTTCTTTCATGCAGAAAAGATAGGAGTATGTTTGTGTCTTTGTAGTCCCTTTCCTTCCTGGTTTGGCCACATTCTTTGTGTTGACTACTTGTGTGATACGCAGTTCCACTAAACTGCATAACGTTATTTACCTCTGCACACAAAGGCAATGAGAGTAACCACTGAGCTCGTTGTGTTTCTGCCATACCCTTTCCTCTAGTCATTCCACCATTTGTCTTCATGCTTCTCATTAACATTTGCTCAATAACAAGATCCGTTGACAATCCAGCCCAAAACCTATCAGTTCTACGTTTAACATGATGTCCAGATTTTAAAAATTGATATACCTCGTTGTTGGTTATCTCAAGCTTTCCCATCACTTGCAAATGAACATATGCCGATTTCAGATATAAAGTGTGTCCAGCAGAGGAAGCATATGTGTTTTTAGATGAAGATCTCAATTACTTGTCCGCTCTGCTTTTATAAATGTTGCAAAATATCTATCATCTCCATATACTGAATCCAAAGGGCTGCTGTTTTATACTTTTTCAGACTTTGTATTCGTAGACGTGCTTGTGGATTTTGTCGAGTAAATCAATTTCAGAAATAGACTGAACTTCAATCTTTCCCGAAATAAGGTCATCGTAAATTGTACCGATTTCAGTAATATCGTTTTCATTCGCTGACACTGTATTTTCAAAGGTGCTTTCATTGTCCGCTTCTTGCCCAACCAGAACATGGTCGGCAATAGATAAGTTGCTTTGCTCATTCTCTGCACCGGGGAGCGACAGACCAAATAATTCCGACACAATCATTGAATTCAGCGCATTGTCAACCAGCAAATGTCCCCTGATAGCCCTTGCGATTGCGTTCCCACTCATCATGTGAACCACAGCATTTGAATCGTACACAGTTTCCAATAGTTCGCTAAGACCAGATCCCTGCATCAGATGGCCGATGCATCTAAGATAGCTCATCATTGTGTTGAAACCGCCTAATCTCAATACGACTTTGCGCAGGTTGCTGTTTTCTGGTTCATTTAATATCACAATTAATGCTTTCCAGTACAAAGGCTGATCAAAGGTAATGACTGGATTCATTCCATACTTTGCTGCGTGGTCAACGACAAACTTAAGAGTTGTGAATATACATGACATATCATTTGGATCCATGTCAATCATAGGCATAAACACTGTGGACGATTTTCCTGGGCTGCCGCCTTTTTGAAGCATCTGCATTTGAACTGACCAACCCGGCCTAACTGGCATAATAGGCCATGACAATTTGAGAAGTAGATCTAGTTTCCATGTGTTGTCGACCACCTTTAATTCATTAAGTTCTACAAATATCAATTTAGCTGCAACTACTATGGTTGTTCAGTACGATTCTGGATACATCCTGAGTTGTTTATTATTTTGTATGTGTATCTTTAGTTCGTTTCTCCGGATGTGGGGTTTATTGTTAGAGAATTCCTTTTGATGGGATGTGTTTTGTTTACACTGTCTTGTCTATTTGGGCGCTGAAGACAGGATAATAGCGAAGATTGTGCGCATATAAAATCGATTCAAGCTAACCAGTAGGCCTTATTGCCTACTGACCGTTATAAGTCGGTAACCCTGTCTTCACCACCCTTTCTGTTGTTTTTTGTCTCTTTATTGTAGTTTCTTGTCCTTGTTTGCAGTACAGTGCGGACCTACGATGCCATTGCGTTCGGACGCTGTGGTTTCTATAGGACCCTATATATCATTTTGTAATCGCTATGAGTGTGTATGCTATTTTATTACAATTCTCCAGTTCTTGACCTGGCGAGATTTTCGTGCAATCGTATAATCTATTTGTGTAATAAATACACTAAGCTACACTCAATTGGGTAACACTAATAGTCGATTCTAATAGTTAACCAATCTTCAATATTCTCTACTTTAAAGAGCTGGTCTTCAAACCATCACATTCACCTATAGTGAATTATGTGTTTGTTTATACACACTGTATATTGCGTGTTTGTTTACCGATTAAATATACATTCTATTCGCAAGCAATTACGAGTTTGTTTACCGTTTCTATAGCTTGTATATCTGATTTCGATTTCACCAAGGGTTTAATTGATTTCAGAGTGCTAGTCGAGTGAGAGCTCAGTTCTTCCTTAAAGTAACAACTTTGCTTTTTCCTTGCATTTCAGTTATAATAATCGATGATCCAAAATGTTCTTGTAATTTCTGTTTCATATAGGTAAGGCTAAATGCAGCGTCACCACAAATCTCTAACATTTTGTCAACAAGATCTTTAATCGTAATTTGTTCATTGTCATTTTCCTCAAGGTAACTGACAACAGAGAGAAAACCTTGTGTTAAGTCAGCATGAACAGGCCTTCAGCGTGACCGTTTACTATATGTCTGTTTTTCTGGTGTAAATGCATCTGGTATACACTTCTTAGTCCTAAAATTGACACTACAGGACTGATGATATACAGCATCTACTGCAGGCAAGTCATGCACACTCTCCTGTTGTCCCTGGACCTCATCAGCCCACCTGCCAGCACGTTCACTGCATACTTTGGCAATATTGTTTTGGAAGTCTATATAGTTCTGACAGGAAACACGTCTAATCCTCGTTTTTTCCGGATAATTTTGTATATTGCCCACAAAATAAGCATTTCCTTTGAAGCTGAACTGCTCACTGCCAGATTTTAGTAAAGGCAAATTACATCTAGGAATATGTGAAGTTTTTTTACGATCACGTTCAATGATATTTGGATTACAGTAATTTCGACGACATTCTGTGTAAACATATAGCCCTGGAACATTGAGTATGGTATCGCCACGCTTAGTGCTTGCATTGTTTATTCCGGCAGACCCTTTCAGTCCTAACTGCACAGTAGATGTTTCGTTCTGTAAACTTTCCTGACAAAGAGCACAAACGTGACAGGTGTCCGGTATTTCCACTTAAAAATATATTTAAAAGTAAATTATAAATATTGGATCTAAAATACAAAATATAAAGACATACAACACTTTAAATACCTATATTGTCTAAGGAGTTTCTATATGGAATAGCTTCAGGGTATTAGCTTTAAATTACGAGCAGTGTTAATATATTTCATTAATATACAAATAATAAATACTGAAAAGGAGATCCCTTGGAAGCAACAAACACAAACAAGAGATAAAAGTAGCAGACTCGGTTTTATTGAGTCTGTTCATGAGAGGTAATGCCTCCTAGCGCCGGCTTAAGCGATATTCTAATTTAAAGCCACACATATTGGGCTTGATGATCCCAAATAAGTGAATAAGTGTTTGCCTTCTAGTTACGCACCTGTTTAACAGTTATCAAAAACAACAGCAATCGTACAATAAGTGGATGCACACGCATTATGTAGACTCACTACACGTAGCACGTGGTGTATTCGGGGTTTCCATCTGCAAATACATACACATAGGACTTTCTTAATATATAAAACACAACATTTAAATAAATATTTACGTATATAATACATATTTAAATATAATGACACCCAAAAACAAAAAGAAATGAGCAAAATGGTGTTTATATTTGTTGTTGAATGTTTCAAATAATTTCAAACACAATAACTTTCCATCACTTTATACATATAAATACGCATTATTTATACATGTTTTACCATCCGCGAAAACTCCTAACACAATGTTACACATTCAGATTCGTCGTCTGTTTGAATAATTTACGGGCGTTTCACCATTCAAATCAACTAGAGTATACATTTTGCACATATAATAAACAATACAAAGCAAAGAACTTACCGTACTAAGATACTGTGTCCAGTTTATTTTCTTGTCTCTTTAAAAACAGACGATCCTTGTTCATGATCATAAAGACGCATTGGAAAAGCGCTTCGGATCAATATATTCTATGGTGGCTTATATGTACCACTTATAAAATGTTTAAAAATGTAATTTTCAAAAACGTTTTTTTGGTAATTTCCCCTACTTAGATTGTTCTAGACTTTTGATATGTTGTTTATGCAATAAAGTATTACATTATTCTTGAAGAAACAATTCTGTTGCATTTAGTTTGATGTTGAAATGTAGGCTGAGTGGACTATATGTGTTGTTTCTGAAGGCATATTTCGTGTGCGTCTGTACCAATATACTTTCGTCGGGGTTTGAGTATAGTGTCTATGGGAAAGGTAGCATCCCTTCCATATAATAAGTTAAATGGCGTTCTTTGGGTGGATTCGTAGTCCTGCTTGTGTTTGGTTTAGAAACATATCCAAAGTGTTGGGTTCGTCTGTGATTTTCTTAGAAAATAGGTTAACAATAGCTTTGTGTGAAATTTCCGCCTGACCATTAGCACCTGGTGAATAGAATGAGGTGGTTATGCATTTAACATTTAGGTTTGTGAGTGTGTCGACAACTTCCTTTTCTACAGATTCCAGGCCGTTGTTCGCTGAGGTACACGAGAGGCAGTGAGTGTCTTGGAAATATTTCATCTAAGAGTATGTGTAGAATGTTTGAACTAGGTAATGGGAAGCACTCTAGCCATCCACTATAACGGTCAACGGTCTATTACTGTAAAAATATACCTATTACCGGACAATGTTTTGGGTAGTGGCCCCATTATGTCACCGACTATTTTACTAAAAGGGTAGGGGTTTACTTCCGTTTGCCCCATGAGTGGTTTTATAGGCATCATGTTTCGCTGCTGACATACAACACAACAATTGACTAACTTGTATACCTTTTTATATAAGTTTGGGACATTGTATTTTTCCTTTATTCTATGATACGTGCGATCCACGCCTGCTTGCGCTAGTTCGTAGTAGCTTCTAAGCAGCTCCTCGGACAAATGTTCAGATACGTATAACCTAATAATGGGGTCATTATCTACGTCGGATATATAGTACAGGATATGATCCATTATTATAAAGTTCCTCGAGGCATTATTATTGAACTTACCACTATTTAACTGAGACTTAATCTCAATGATAGCGTCGTCTCGGGCTTGTTCATCGGGCATGTTTAAATCTAGCAGGGTTGGTTTACCTAGCTTATCAACAACAGGTGTTTGTACATGTAAATATTGAAGTGGGTCAAGGTGTGAGGTATTCACCACATTGACCTGAAATGCTCTGTCTCGACCTCCTTCTCATTACTGTCACAGTCTTGTGTACGCCCTCCGGCACTCTACTAAGCAGATTGCTTATGCCATTGTCTTTACCTTGGATGTAAATAATCTCACAGTCAAATGACTGTATAGTTAGCGCCTACATGTCCATCTTACGATTACCAAATGGTTGTTTATCTAGAACATATTGGAGAGGGCCATGATCCGTGAAGATTTTCACCTTCGATCCACTTAATAAATGCTGAAACCTTTGTAAGCTATACTGTACAATTCTTTTTCTATGGTGGCCCAACCGGTTTGGGTGTCCGTTAGTTTGTGAGAGAGAAACTATAACGGTTTTTCGATATGCATTCCTTGTTCATCTGAGTCCTCTTGACATAAAACAGAACCAATGCACCTATCCGACGCGTCTGTGTATAGGAGGAATCTCTTAGTCATATTTGGGTACGCTAAAAGAGGTATAACCGTCAGGCTTTCTTTCAAGAAATAGAAGGCTTTCTGGCAGCTCCCATTTGAACCATGCATGCTTTATAGTCAGTTTAAATAGCGGGCACGCTATTTCACTGAAGTTTGGGATAAAGCGCCAATAGTACCCTATCATAGCACAAAATCCTCGCACTCCCTTCACATTCGTGGGCGCAGTTAGGCCCCGAATTGACTCCACCTTTTTAAAGTCGGGTTAACCCCATCTTTGCAAAGCCAAGATGTTTGGTCTCCGGTTTCATGAATTGGCTTTTACTCAACTTTTTCTAAAACTACTATATATTAATAAAGGTATTGATTTCATTGACATGCCTAGTATTTTACGGGATACTCATGTAGTTGATTCTATCCCAAAAGGTTTCAAAAATTCCGAAAGTCCTGTAATTTGTTATAAATACAAAAAGCCTATTAGAAATATTATTTTCAACTACAATAAAATAGTTTTTGACCTTGATATAGTACATAATACTCCTAAGGAATGTGAATGCAACACATCAAAATTTTGCTATGCTTCAGCAGGTTATGTCATCACTGGTAATTTTGATATTGTTGATAAACGTATTCGGCATTTGTTTTCGAAAGGTCCTAAATATAGATTACCTTCAACTATTGATTTTAATGCCTGTCGTGCCCAGATCGCCCACTCCATTGCAGATTTTAGTATAAAATGGTGTCGTAGAGAACATGCGGACCCAAACTCGCTTTCTCTTTGGAAAAAGTCAATTCTTAAAATTATAAATACACGTATTAACTTTTATAATGGTAACCCCTCTTTACTTCCTCCGAGACCTAGGTTTTCCTTTCGTAATTTAAAATCGGGAATTCAGGAGTTTCATAATAAATTTGTTTTAGTTCCTGCAGATAAAGCAGCTAATAATGTAGGTATTGTTTGACGCCTACATTACGTCAATGTTTTATCTCTGGAACTCGGCAGCAATAATTCGTATACTCCAGTTAATTCTACTGAGGATGATGTTGTTTCCGCACATATCACTCGGTGCACTACTTTCAAGTCTGGTGTAAACGATAAGCAAAATAAACTGCCTACCATGTACTGGATTCCTAAATTACATACAATCCATATAAGGCTCGCTTTATTTCTAATTCTAGTGCCTGCACCACAACAAACATCTCCAAACTTTTAACTTCTTTTCTTACTGCCGTTAAAGATCACGTTAAACTATACTGTGATAAAACTTATGAAAACTCTGGGATTAATTTATTTTGGTCTCTAAAACATTCAGGAGACGTTCTGGATAAAATTTTCAATAAAGGTCAAGTTTCATCAATAAGCACTTAAGACTTCTCTACACTATATACAACCTTACCTCATCACCTTATTAAAGTCAAGCTAATTTCTCTTATTCAAAAAACATTCGCTAGAGAAAATACTACATTTTTGGCATGTAATAATATTAAAGCGTTTTTTACTAACGGCGGTTTAGACAATTATACTATGTGGACTTGCTATGAAGTTTGTGAAGCACTCATCTTCCTATTAGATAATATTTTCATCAGGTATGGTACCACCGTTTATAGACAAATTGTTGGGATCCCTTATGGGTACGAACTGTGCACTACTTGTCGCAGATTTGTTTTTATTTTGCTATGAAAGAGATTTCATGTTGAGTCTTTCACCAGATACCCAGGCAGAGGTTATTGAAGCTTTTAATGACACCTCTCGGTATCTGGATGACATACTGAACATTGACAACCCTTTCTTTCCAACTATGGTTGATAACATTTATCCTAAAGAACTTCGGCTTAATAAAGAAAATATATCTGATAATAACGCTTCTTTTCTTGATTTAGATCTCTCGACTGAAAATGGTCAAATAATTAGCAAAATCTATGACAAGAGAGATGATTTTAATTTTGACATTGCTAATTATCCCCACTTGAATGGGGATGTTCCCCGAGCAACTTCTTATGGGGTGTATCTGTCTCAACTTATTCGTTTTTCTAGAGTTTGTACTCGAGTTGAGGACTTAATATTCGTAATCTTTGTATAACTAAAAAGTTACTCAATCAGGGTTACCATTACCATAAACTTCGTAAAACCTTTGCAAAATCTTATTATCGTAACCCTGATCTTCTTTCCAAATATAAATGTAATTTAGGGACTCTTCTGCGACAAGGACTATCACAACCTGACTTCTATGGAGATGTGATTTATAAACTTCGTAAGATTCTCGGTCATGATCACTTTCATACTATCTTTGTTAAACTTGTTAAAAAGTTTATCAAAAGAGGTTATGACTCTATCATTTTGCAACGTACTGCATACTTGGTGGTGGACCATTTTACAGTTCGCCACTATGCTTTCCTCTTTAATTGTACGATGACCGGACAGGCTGTGGACCCAATGATGACGCCTACCTAAAGCCCATTGGGACGGTGGCGTTTGATGTTTGTCCATGATCTTTCTTGTCGTGCCCTTAATGGTGTATTCTCTTACTGCTTTGGCTTCTGCGAAGTCATTGAGTACCTTCATTGTGGTTTTGAAGGCTATTGTTTTTTTGTATTATATTTACACGAGCATATTTGTGTTTTACTTATACTGCCTATTGATGCTGCCTTGTTGGTTAGAGATTAGATCATGGCGGGGATTTATTTATTTACACTGTCCTGTTTTAATGGGATGACAGTAGGGTAAGTGTGAGGTTTGGTGCACCCTAGAACCGGTTTAAACCCCCAGTGGCTACTTTGCCTCTGACCGTTCCAAGGCGGTAGCCCTATTGTCAACCCTTTTGTGTTTGTGATGTCGTTTATTATTACTTTTGCCTTCTTGTTTGTCTGTTTCCATGTTTGTTTCTGTGTTTTGTGGTTGACTGTCCTCCTTGAATGCTACTTTCCCTGTCCGATCTTTTTATATTTCTTTTTTCATCTTGAGACGGTGGGCCTTCGTTCTCTCCATTACAATGTTCAGATAAGTCATATGTTCCTCAACATATTTTGAGAATATTATAACATCATCTACGTATGGTAGGGCACATTTTTCGAGCCCCACTAGTGCCCGGGTCATCATCTCGCCAAAGTAGCTAGGCGAGTTTTTGAGCCCAAACGCATTCTCTATCCGCAATGTGTAACGAAATACAAAAACAAATCTCGCAAAAAGGTCTAGAGAACTGAAAACTTGACATCCGCCATGTCGTTCTAACACTGAATGAACCAGCGGGACTGGGAATGAGTAACTCTTTGTTACACTATTACGTCTTCTAAAATCAATGACCAGTCTCTTGGTTCCATCTGCCTTCGGAGCCAACGGACACGGCGAGGAATAAGGGGACCTTGACCGACTTATTACCTTTAACAACTGATCAACGCCCGCCTCTATAATCGGCACATCGTTCAGTGGTGTTCTGTAAGGTCTCAGCTTTACAGGGGCTATCCCCTGTATCTATTCTCATTTGGAGAATGTCTGTTGTTTCTATGTCCATTTCTGAGAACGCAACAGTATCTAAATTGTTGTATACTAACTCAGCTATTCTCTGTTTGTATTCAGGGGGCGCATTTATGTGGGACAATACTTCTTCATAACTTTTGTGTTCTTTCTCTCGATAATGCTTGTAGGGCTTGTGTACAGTGTTTACCTCTTGGAGTGTATCTAGGCGGGCACTTAATTTCCCCTTGTTAACTCTGTATGTCGTACCTGAATGATTTACTAGCATGAGTGGAAGTTGTAAGTTTTCTATCGACTTGAGTTGATTAATTGTACATCAGGCCTTTGTTCCATAAAGCCTGTTTCACAGTCCGAGACAATTAGGGATTTTCCTTTATACTGGCGCTGTGCAGAATCGTAATTTTCCCCTTACATTGGACCATAGAATGTGGTGGTGCTGTAACGCTTGATTGGAGTTTGACAAGCGACGAGACTTGTATGTCTTGTACGAATGGGATCATAGTCTTTCCAATACGCATGCACCCTAGGTCAAAATACAGTCTTACACCAAAGGCTTGCCTGAAGCCATGCCCCAGAATAAGGTTTCTGATCATTCTGATATTACATAAAAAAGATGTTCTAGTTTCTCACTTCTCATTTCAAATTTAAGAATTATTTTTCCTAACACCTTCAGGAAACTACCGTCTACTGATTGTAAGTTAGCGCTCATATTTTCTAATTTTGGTTTGTTTTTTAATAATTGTATACTCTTTCATGCATTATAGAACACATCGCGCCTGTATCAATTAGTGACATAAACTTTATTTTATCTATTGTTATTAAACAGGAGTTCGAGCTACCGGCTAAAGCGATTTGTAAAGTAGGCAAATTCTTATTTATTTCCGTCTGACCGCCGTCATTATGGTGGCTCGACCCTATTTGTTTTTTCAATAGTCAGGTCTCCCATTATGCCTCTGGTACCCGTTATGCTGTGGGGGTGGACAAAATTTAGAAATGTGATCTTTCGACCCGCATTTAAAACAGCTACGCCTAGGGCGTACGTGATCTACTTGCATGGGTATGCGCTCGTCTCGACCCCTATGCCTATTCACCTCGGGGTCGTACCTTACATTATTGTCTGACCTTAAAGCAGATCGTTTTCTCAAGTTTTGTTCCGTTATAGCGGCTCTTATTGCCGCTTCTTTGTTCGGGGGTTGCAGATTCATAACTTTTTTATAGAATCGTCCCTCAGACCATCTGTAAAACATTCATACAATTGGGTTTGAACGATCTCTCGTCCCGGTCCATTAACATTATTATAAACTTTTTCTTTTCTGCTAGACTTAGAAGTCGTTCTGAGAACAACTGTACGTTTTCGTTAGGTCCTAGTTTGACCTTGCTAAGAAGGGAGAACGTATGTGACATGTCAGTCACATCAGAGAATCTGGCGGCAAGTTCGCCCATAAGATCATCGCAAGTCCTATTGGGTCTTTCTAAGAATCTCTTTATATTGTTCCCTACAGGTCCCTCACTTGTTTCATATGCCAGTAATTGATTTTGTTCATCGTTAGTATTGTGGAGGAATGAGTACTTTTCAATGTCTTTCGACCATTCATTGAAATCTATGGACGAAGTCCCATCAAACATTTTAATGCTATATGCTATGCTCTGGTTACTGGCTGTTTGGACTTGAGCTCGTACAAGCTCGTGGTTTGTTTGGCTTCTATCGTTAAGAGTTTCCATTTGATGTGCCACGTGAGTGAAAGCTGCGACAATATCGGTTTCTGCCATTTTGAATGATTTATATATATAAAAACATTTTAATGATTTTTTCTTTTTTCTTTTCAAAATTTAATTAAAATTTAATTTTTTGTTTGTTATTTTTTTATTATTTCTTTATTTATTTAGTTTTAGTTTCCAAATGAATTTAAAATTGTATATTATAATTCGATATTATTCGTTTATTAATAATATTATTATTAGTTTTATTATTATTTAAGTAAATAACACTCCTACTAGCAAGAAATATAAAAAGATCGGACAGGGAAAGTAGCATTCAAGGAGGACAGTCAACCACAAAACACAGAAACAAACACGCAAACAGACAAACAAGAAAGCAAAAGCAATAAAAAATGCAAACGACATCACAAACTCAAAAGGGTTGACAATAGGGCTACCGCCTTGGAACGGTCAGTGGCAAAGTAGGCCACTGGGGCTTTCAACCGGTTCTAGAGTGCACCAAACCCCACACTTACCCTACTGTCATCCCATTAAAACAGGACAGATAATAATAATAAAGAAATCCCCGCCATGATCTAATCTCTAACCAACAAGGCAGCATCAATAGGCAATAAAAGCCAGAGCAGTAAGAGAATAAACCATTAAGGGCACGACAAGAAAGAGCATAGACAAACATCAAACGCCCCCGTCCCAATGGGCTTTAGGTAGGCGTCATCATAGGGTCCACAGCCTGTCCGGTCATCGTACAATTAGAGAGGAAAGCATAGTGGCGAACTGTAAAAGGGGTCCACCACCAAGCATGCAGTACGTTGCAAAATGATAGGGTCATAACCTCTTTTGATAAACTTTTTAACAAGTTTAACAAAGATAGCAGGAAAGTGATCATGACCGAGAGTCTTACGAAGTTTATAAATTACATCACCATAGAAGTCAAGTTGTGATAGTCCTTGTCGTAGAAGAGTCCTTCAATTATTTTTATACTTGGAAACAAGATCAGGGTTACGATAATAACATTTTGCAAAGGTTTTACGGAGTTTATGGTAACAGTAACACAGATTGAGTAGGTTTTTAGTTATACAAAGATTACGAATATTAAAGTCCTCAACTCGAGTACAAGCTCTAGAAAAACGAATAAGTTGAGACACATACACCCCATAAGAAGTTGCTCGGGGAACATCCCCATTCAAGTGGGGATAATTAACAATTTCAAAATTAAAATCATCTCTCTTGTCATAGATTTTGCTAATTATTTTACCATTTTAAATCGAGAGATCTAAATCAAGAAAAGAAGCGTTATTATCAGATATATTAGCTTTGTTAAGCTGAAGTTTTTTAGGATAAATATAATTAACCATAGTTGGAAAGTAAGAAACAACCCCTTGTTAGAATTTCAAAATTATTATTTTCTTAATTTACCAAATTTTTAAAACTTTAGTGAGGTTTTAAACTTGTTTTGCGAGATCGGCCGAACAAAAACAATTAAAATCACTAACCTTTTATTTCGTAGTTGTGTGCCGCGTTGTTTTCCGAATGTCGATATCCTGGTCACGGCACTAGTTAAGTCTTCTATGTATTATAGTCCTTTCAATTACTTCTTCATACAAAACACAAAGTCAGTTTTTAACTAAGTAATTTAATTTCTGATCGTATAGCTGTTACTAATACGTATATACGTTCTAACTGCTTAAGTCAACAATTAGTGCCGATCTGAAATATCATCTCAGAGCGGGCCTATTTATATTAAAATATCAACATGTTATGATACAGTGGTTTTTATTCTATTCTTTTCTTTGAGTCCTTTAAGACTCAAGTGCTGACGTTAAAGAGATCGTAGTTTGCACAATTGCCTGATTCATACCAATTAATGAGAAATCTAACCCTCTTCGTGACTTGACTAGGGTGGTACCGACAACTTATCGTCGCCGTTTTGATCGTGTTTTATGGTCAAGCCCGATTTGAACTTAGGATTGACCGGTCGCTTATTATTTTATACTTGATCAACACACAAATTTCATTGTTACAGATGCGTGGCCGAAGTTAATTAGACGGCTCAATTGTTTTTACAAGTGATTCGGTACTACCCGTAATTTATTTCCTGAAATGATCATGACCAAGTTATTAAGCTGTCAGCATGTGCGTCCTTCATATATTGTACGCCTACAATATACATTGAGGCATGACTATTTTACAATACATTTACCAGTGGATTAATTTACCTGTTCAAAGTTTTCTACGTCGTCAAATAAAAAGCTTATTCTCGCCTTTTACAGATGTTGCAATGTGTGAATTGTAAATATCTATTGTTGTGTATTGATTTATATTTAAATCAACATAAACATGTTCATGAAACTAAACATGGCCGGGAATTTTAAAATCGACTAAACCATAACAGATTAAATCAAATTTAAACTGGCTAAGAGTACGTTTATATAGTACGCATAGTTAGGTTATATTTTCATATCGGTCTATGGCACGTTTTTAACCATATCATATACATTTGTTTCATTACTTTCAGAAGCCAATACAGTTCCTTCCCAACTTCAAGAATCCCTGCTGGTATGGATCAAGCGATAACGGTCCAATCAACGACACCAAGTTACACTGTTTGCCGTTCTTCTATATCATTGGTATGTGTCGAGTTTGACGGCTATCTATCTAAAATATGCCGAATTCCTTATATGCTTTGCTCTTAGGGATGGAGTGCATTGTTTAAAACATTCAAAAATAATGATATA
Source organism: Cyrtodaria siliqua (assembly GCA_037043455.1). Taxonomy (NCBI): domain Eukaryota; kingdom Metazoa; phylum Mollusca; class Bivalvia; order Adapedonta; family Hiatellidae; genus Cyrtodaria; species Cyrtodaria siliqua. The sequence continues at coordinate 137,284 of JAWPHD010002303.1, forward strand.
TTTTAAATTCTACACATTTTAAGTTGTTTTCACGCAGTTTACACATCAAATGCATTGGAATTCAACGTAGTTTAAAACAACTGTATTATACATGTATATATTTTGGGTCAATACAGCAACAATCAGAAAACGTACCTACAGCAGAATGGTTTCTATAGGACCATTTTTCCTTTCTTTTATGGATAAATACTTATTTAGAACGTACGGGACAACAAAACCAAAACAAAGGTTGACAGCATCGGTACCTCATTGGAACGGTCAGTAGTAAGACGGCCACAAGGTTCTAGGGTGCACCAAATCTCACTATTACCCTATTATCATCGTACTTAAACGGGACAGGATAAATAAGGAAAAACTCGCCTTAATATATTTTCTTAACAACCTAGTTAGTATTAATTGGCAAACCTTAAAGACGATCATTTCTAGAAACAAAACGTTGACTAATGCAGGCGGCAAACAATAATTAAATTATTAGCTGCTTTATCAACAGGAACTGAAATTCTTGGATTCCCGATTACAAATTAGAAAATCTAGAGCAAGTAAAGATGGGTTTTCCGTGTAAAAACATGTAATTAGTTTAATAATATGTTATTGCAGATATTTTACAATACATCAGTTCAACATCACAATATTCAGAGAAACATATGCAAACTACAAGTTATTACAACTTTAGTTACAGTTCTCTCCATTGTGGCTGAACAAGTGTACATGATTATCGGTTTGGAATTGTAACATTACATTTAATTATGAACTTGATAAGGAAAAACGAAGAAAACGATTTCAAAAATTTAAACTCTGCCGTGCCATTCTAGGCCCATGCAATCTTCACCTAAATAACATCCCATATCCCTATTCAGGCTGATATAAACATAGCGACAGCTGATATAAACAAAGTACAAAGAAATATAAAAAGATCGGACAACCGATATACAACCTTATATTGATACAAAGTTAAGGATTTTAGAATCGTTTAGTGTTTTTAATATAGTTTTGAACTTGAGTAAATAGAATATGATTTTCCTAGTCCGTAAGTTGGTCGAGGCCGTATAATAGTTTGTGAGTACTTAATGGATGATATATACGAGTGTCTAAAAATAATTGCCGTCTTTCATTTCTGAAAATAACACATCTAAACAAATAATGCTCAACATCTTCAACACCATCACCACATATACAATAAGGAATATTCATCAAATGATTAAGATAGAGATCAGCGATTAAATTGCTGCAATTGTTTCGCAAACGCGCCTGTGCGCCTGTGGAACTGGTAGGTATCTATCACCCAATATGTAATATTGGGCTACTATCGGCTGTTTAAAGTAATTTTTAATTCTAGTTTTAAAACTCGAAAGGGATGGTGCTTCGCGAATATTAATATCAAGTTCGTTCCAACGTTTTAGAGGTGACAGTAAGACTGATCTCGAAAACAATTCTGGTCTTCTAGGTAAAGTAATGAAGGTGGAGTTGTTTCTCATGTTGTAAGGATTCGATTCCGAAATAGTTGCAGGGAATATTTCATTCAAGTAACTCGGTAAATCTCCATTTTTAAACTTGTGGGTAAATATCACAACCAATTTGAGTTAACAGTTTTTGTATAGAGACAGAACGAGTCAGGCCAGTAATTATTCGCGCGGCTTCATATTGTATTTTTTCTAAATTATTGTTTTCATAATTAGTACAACTATCCCATACTATAGCCGCGTATTCTAAACTAGAGCGAAGGTTATATATTTTATTAAGCGTTTGACGTTTTAATTTAAGTTTCATTAATTTCATTGAACCTGCCAGCCAGCATTCTATATCGGGCCGACATCAAACCGGTGTCGTTGTCTATATCGGCCGGATGTCGGTTATAATCTCGGCTGCAAAAGGCCAGATGTCGGCTTACGATATTGGCCCGACATCAACCCGACGTCGGTTGAACATATGTGCCCTATATATATCAACATGACATCAGCCCGATGTCAGCTAAACATTAAATTCATTCTATTGTCAACATCCTTCAGTTAATTTTATTGACTACACGGCTAGCTCAGTAGGTAGAGCATCGGATTACCAATCCAAAATATATGTTACGATATTATCGGGCGTGTACTAACGTCCGAATTTTCAGATCGATACAATTAATACTAAAATGTTTTCTTTATATATTACTTATACACTATCTTTCTTTTGGTGTTTGTCTCAATTAGCTCGATTGGAAAAATATTAATTAGCAATAAATATAACTCTTGTAAATGTAGGTAGCATCATGGTGCAATATAAGAAAGAACAAAGCGAAGAATATCTTTTCACATTGACAGTATTTAAAATGACATGTCATTACCTCCCTTTATTGAATTATGGCGTGTTATGTCGGACCGACATTGATTTTTCTAAAACGAAAATTTATGTTTATAAATATTTATAAATTGAAAACAATAATGGTCCTAGAACAGCCTTGGGGTACGTCGGCATATGGAGAGTTCATTTCAGTAAAAGAAGAACCAACGGAAACTCTTTGTTTACTTTCAGTTATATAATTATTGATCCAATTAATAAGGTTGCCCGAAGTGCCATGTTGTCGGAGTATAAAAATTAAAGCTGCGCGTCAGATACGATCGAAAGCTTTGGATATATATAAAAAATACCATACATGTAAAAAAAAAATTATCAATCGCTTTGCATAATGATTATAAATATCAACTTTAGTGAGTAAAGTGTTGAGTGACCAGGTAAGAAACCAGATTGGGTTTTAAATATTAAATTACTGGTAAGCACAAAATTAAAAAAATGTTTGAATATCACGCGTTCCATAACCTTTCCAACGCAACTAATTAACGATATTGGTCTATAGTTTGATGGTGAATACACTGTTGGCGACATATTGTTTTTGAAGTTTCTTTCAGGACTAGATGTCTTATTTCATCGGGCCAACTGGCTTTATTTATCACTTAAGTTGATAGGATATTAGAAAAAAAATCAGTAATATTAATATCATTGATAGTATTGATCGTATAAATTGTGGTAGAATGGGATAAAACATAATACGAGTATCAATGATTTGAAAATTTAACACTCCAAGTAGAAAGTGAGTTTGGATCCGCATGTACTCTCCAAACAAGGACTTCAAAAAAAATGAAACTGGTGGGTAGTCCAGTCATCGCACAAGTGACAAGTGAAGGCAATGTATTACAAATGCCGAATACGTTTATCTTTAATATATACATTACCGGTGATGATATGACCATCCTAAGCATAGCTACATATGGACATTTTACAGCCGCAGTCCTGATGAGTGATATTATCTATGTTAAGGTCTCCAACTATTTTGTTGCTGTTGAAAATAACATTTCTAATTGTGGTCTATTTAGGACTTTCAGCATTTTTGAAATATTTTGGAATAAAATCAAAAACACGATTACCTCGAAATCCCGAATATGTCATATATATTTACATATCTTCACGAGACCAGAGTCGTATAACAAAATGAGGTTTGTGTATTAACATTCAATGTCATGAAAGGAAGCCATATGATTCAGTCAACGCCATTTTTTGTTATGTTAACCAGTATTAAATAAATAAAAATATCCTTAAATTCTAGTTCTGCATGTTTTAATTAAACAATATGTCGCAAGTCGAAGATATACCGCGTAACACGTTCACGTCTGTGTTAAAATCCAAAGAAGGATAAAAATATCGGACAGGGAAAGCAGCATTCAAGGACGACAGTCGACCACAAAACACAAAAACAAACACGCAAACAGTCAAACGAAAAGGCAAAAGTAATAAAAAATGCAAACGACATCACAAACACAAAAGGGTTGACAATAGGGCTACCGCCTTGGAACGGTCAGTAGCAAAGTAGGCCACTGGGGATTTAAACCGGTTCTAGGGTGCACCAAACCTCACACTTACCCTACTGTCTTCCCATTAAAACAGGACAGTGTTAATAAAGAAATCCCCGCCATGATCTAATCTCTAACCAACAAGGCAGCATCAATAGGCAATATAAGTAAAACACAAATATGCTCGTGTAAATATAATACAAAAAACAATAGCCTAGAAAGCCACAATAAAGGTACTCAATGACGACACATACAGGGATCATTGATCAATATTTTACTTTTCCGTTTATATTTTAACTGATGTATTTGTTTTTTATATATAGACACTTCAATATGGTAATCGATGGATTTAATTTTATAATGTCCATTCCTCGTTAAGATTTGTACTATGAATACATTGGTAAAGTTAGACTTCTTAAACTTCACCTGAAGATGATCATCTTGTTGAATGATAAGTTATTTGACCCTTTGTTTGTTGTAGCAAGACTTCAACCCTTTTTGTGTTTGTGATGTCGTTTGCATTTATTATTGCTTTTGCCTTCTTGTTTGTCTGTTTGCGTGTTTGTTTCTGTGTTTTGTGGTTTACTGTCCTCCTTGAATGCTACTTTCCCTGTCCGATCTTTTTATATTTCTTGTCTATACATATTTACACATTGTATTTGCTGATTATTGTTCACAATTTTAGGTGTCAGGAAATCGGGTACGACCGATCTGTTTGGAAGAATATCGGCACACCCGGAGTTTGAATCAGCAGGGTTTAAAGAAGCCGAGTGGTTTTCTAGACGACGGTTTAATATAACGGTTGGTCATATTCCTAAAACAACAGCTAACGGTTTGTATGATGATATTTTCTGAAAGTATTTTGATTAATAACTAATGAATTTCAACTTTATTGTTCATGTAAATCAAGAAATTGTATTTGTCCTGGGACTCAAATTTCAGTCTGCACTTTTGTCCCACACTAAAACTAATAGTCGTATGTATACAACTCTCGGTTTTACCATCCTTGAAACATTCTAATAACTTTGTGTCGAACAACGAACACGTAGATATTTATTTTGCGATAGAAAAAAGCGTCCAACCTATATTTTGATAGTTTCGATATTGAGATTTGATAAAAAGCCATAAGAAAAGAAAATGATACACTCATACGATTAGACGTAAACTTGCTTCATGCTGTTGGCGTTAAGCCACTACTGAACTATTGCTCAAACTGAGCAGATATTTTACCCCTGGTTGTAGGACTGGACAGAAAAGGAATAAGAATATAGCAAATCAAAAAGATCAAAATGATATATAGGGTCCTATAGAAACCACAGCGTCCGAACGTAGGTGGCATCTTAGGTCCGCACTGTACTGCAAACAAGGACTTAAAACTATAATGAAAGAGACAAAAAACAACAACAGAAAGGGTGGTGAAGACAGGGTTACCGACTTGGAACGGTCAGTAGGCAATAAGGCCTACTGGTTAGCTTGAATCGATTTTATATGCGCACAATCCTCGCTATTATCCTGTCCTCAGCGCCCAAATAGACATGACAGTGTAAACAAAACTACATCCCATTAAAAGGAATTCTCTAACAATAAAGTCCACATCCAGAGAAACTAACTAAAGAAACACATACAAAATAATAAACATCTCAGGATGTATCAAGAATCGTACTGAACAACCAGGATTTTTAGATGATGAAATTTTGTTTTACTTGACGATTTGAAATTTGTTATTTTATTTATACTATTAGAAAATTTAGTTTGACAGGATTTTTAAGATGATGAAATTTTGTTTATTTGCCGATTTGAAATTTGTTATTTTTATTTATACTATTAGAAAATTTAGTTTGACATGACAACTCAAATTTACGGGTTTGCTATTCTCAAATCTCAGAGAAACAACTTGTCCCACATTGTGAAGCTCAGGAAAGTGAAAATGGTGTTGTTTCACTGAAACTACTATTGAAACATATTGCACAGATAAAAACATTATTTGGGCAAACAATACAGCAGCAACACTGGTACTGGCTCTTACAAAACACAGACTACATACGAATAACATGGTTAGTAACTTAAAAGTTGGCGAGTATAAGAAAAGTGATAAATGCGACTTGCTACTTGGAAAAAGTCTTTTGTTTTAATTATAGATACACGTATTAACTTTTATAATGCTAACCCCTCTTTACTTCCTCCGAGATCGAGGTTTTCCTTTCGTAATTTAAAATCGAAAATTAAAAATGTTCATAATAAATTTGTTTTAGTTCCTGCTGATAAAGCAGCTAATAATGTAATTATTGTTTGACGCCTACATTACGTCAATGTTTTATCTCTGGAACTCGGTAGCACTAATTTGTATACTCTTGTTCATTCCACTGAGAATGATATTGTTTCCACACACTCGGTGCACTACTTACAAGGCTGGGTTAGACGAAAAGCAGAACAAACTGCTATGTACTGGATTCCTAAAGTACATAAAAAATCCGTATAAGGCCCGCATTATTTCTATTCTAGTGCCTGCACCACCACAAACATCTCCAAACTTCTTGTCTTACTGCCGTTAAAGATCACGTTTAACACTATTGTGATAAAACTAATGAAAATTCTGGGATTCATTTGTTTGGTCTATGACAAATTCATGAGACTTTCTTGATATCATTTGCAATAAACGTCAACTTTCATCTATTAGCACTTCTGACTTCTCTAAACTACATACAACCTTATCACATCACCTTATCAAAGACAAGCTTATTACTCTTCGCTAGGTAAATGCTACATTTTTGGCCTGTAATAATATTAAAGCGTGTTTTACTAACGGCAGTTTAGACAATTACACTATTTGGACCAAGACGTTTGTGCAGCACTCATCTTTCTAATAGATGTTCAACAGGTATGGAACGACCGTTTATGGACAAATTGTTGGTATCCCTATGGGTAAGAAATGTGCACCACTTGTCGCAGATATTTTGTCATATTAAAATGAAAGAGATTTCATGTTGTCTTCCACCAGATACCCAGGAAGATGTTATTGAGGCCTTTAATGACACCTCTTTGTATCTGGATGACATATAAAACAGTGCCAAACTTTTCTTTTCTACTATGGCTAACCCTAAGGAACTTCAACTTAACAAAGCTAATATTTGTGATACTAACACTTCTTTTCTTGATTTACATCTCTCCATTGAAAATGGTGAAATAATTAGCAAAATATATGACAAGAGAGATGATTTTAATTTGGATATTGTTAATTATCCCCATTTAGATATAGTTGTTCCCTGAGCAACTTCTTATTGGGTCTATGTGTCTCAACGTATTCGTTTTTCTAGATCTTATACTCGAGTGGAGGACTTTAATATTCGTAATCTTTGTATAACTCAAAACCGACTCCATCATGGTTACCGTTACCATTCGTAAAACTTTTGGACATATTTATTATCGTAACCCTGATCTTCATTCCAAATATGAAAGTAATTTAAGAACTCCTCTGCCACAAGGACTATCACAACCTGACATCTATGGTGACTTGATTTACAAACTTCGTAATTTCCTTGGTCATGATCACATTCATACTATCTTTGTTGAACTTGCAATATTTCGTATGTGTCGTTTTCGGTCATTTCCAAAAGTCCATTATCATACTAGTTTTTATAGCACAGTGGCGTTGCTTGTGCAGTGTGGTGGCAGTAAAACGTCTCCCCGCGCATGCAATCAGTAATATTATTCATTCGATCTTTGGAGATCGCTGAGCCCATTACTTATTTTTAATTATCGGTGGTACTTTTTCATTTTGTTTTGTTTTCTTACTTAATTGGTTCCACTACTCCAGCAGATTAAAGGCTCTGGATATTGTTTAACCACTTATAGGATATGTTGTCTGCTTTTTAATTTAGTCTTTTGACTGTTACTTGTGATATTCAGGCTTCATAACCGCTGCTCCCAACTAAATTCAATTATGTTTATTTCGCTCTTCGGGGCATTTAATTTTATTAGATACTGGGACCATACGCCGTACGACATGGAGATGCGTTACACATAATGTCCACCGCCATATGCATGCCATCTTCGGGATGGTTTAAATTTTTGTACTATTGATTTTATGAATATTGAGTTCTGTCAACTAGAGGGTGTGAGCGATAGCTAGCATATTTCACTACCGCTCATGAACAGTCTCAATCAAACCGAGACTGCAATATTTCGTATGTGTCGTTTTCGGCCATTTCCAAAGGTCCATTATCATACTCTTTGTTAAAATGTTTTATCAAAAGAGGTTATGACCCTATCATTTTGAAACGCACTGCATGCTTGGTGGTGGACCCATTACAGTTCGCCACTATGCCTTCCTCTTTGATTGTGCGATGACCGGACAGGTTGTGGACCCTATGATGACGTCTATTTAAAGACCAAAAGGACGGTGACGTTTGATGTTTGCCTGCAGTCTTGTCTTGTGGCCTCAATGGATTGTTCTCTTGTTGCTCTAGTTTCTGCCAAGTCATTGAGTACCTGTTTTTATGGCTTTAAAGGCTATTGATTTTTGCATTTATATTTACACGTTTTTGTGTTTTACTCATATTGCCTACTAGTGCTGCCTTGTTGGTTAGAGAAGAGTTCATGGCGGGGATTTCTTAATGTACACTGTCTCGTTTTATTGGATTGAGAGTAGGGTAATTTTGAGGTTCGGTGCACACTAGACCTGGTTTAAACCCCCTGCGTTCTTTTTTTGCCACTGACCGTTCCAAGGCGATATTGTCAACCCTTTTGTGTTTGCGATGTCTTATTTGGCCTTTTATGTGTCTTTAAATGTGTTAATTGTTTCTGTGTGTTTGTGGTTGACTGTCGTCCTTGAATTCTGCTTTTGCATTTTCGAAACGAGCCAAAATACAACTGAAATTCTGTGTTACTAAACATGTAATTTTTGTATTATAAAACTGTTTAAAATAGCTTAATTTACCTGAAACACTACGGAAACAACCCCTCACGTCTGCTGCGGTCAAACTACAAATGGGTGATATTTTTTCAAGGGAAGTAACTTTAGCAAAATATGTTTTCACCAGTTAAATATTCATATTGATAGCAAATGCAAAATACTTGATTGTGCATTGTGTTCCTAAAGTGAAAAGTATAAAACATAAAAGTGAATAGATGTGGTTCAAGTGGTTGATTCATGACACTTTGCATATGTACACAACTAGCATAATACAGCAGCTGGGCGGAAAATATTAGGATAGTAGGAAGCATCTGTATGTGTATACTAGTGGTAGAAACATTCGTTGCATGATAAAATACTAACTTAGACGTTAGCATATATATATACTAATCGTCAATTTCATACAAGTAAAACAATATGCATGGACAAAAAGTACATTTTCAATGTTATAACATTTTCGAAATAGCAATAATGAGACTGTTGTAACAATGTAAACAAAATTTTCAGTTGGAGTTCTTTTTAATTACGTCTTATTTGTTTTCTATTTTAATCTAAGAAAACGACACTTTCTCACTTGACAAGTCGAGCTCCCAGTGGGATTCGAACCCGCAGTGGTGCACATAATTCGTACCCATAATTGGTGATATATACGAATCAAACATATTAATCATAATATTTGGAGACAAGTAGTTTAAACTACTAACAAACTCAACATTTTGATGCATATATGTCCAGTTCTCATTCCTCCGTAACAGTTCACTTTTTAAAAACGACTATTTTCGATTTATCAACTTAACGGATAAAATTCCACCGAAAACCATAGTAATTAAGTTGATTTAAATGCAAACGAAAAACCTCTGACGTGTCACTGAACAAGCCACAGTCATAGACAAATAAATGTAAATATAATGAAATTGTATTTGAGTTAATACCCGACAAAGTATTACCATGCAGTGACATTTCAAGATTATTGAGACATAATGATAATTAAAACGATGCAGTTATTTCCCATGAAAAAGACCTACTTCACATTTGAAGAACTCGAACAATGAATCAATATAATGTACAAACAGTTTTACAAAGGATCGCTTTCATCAGTATTTATTTACACCCTCATACATCGATCTTAAAATATAAAACAGTTTTCAATCTATTCCGTATCGAAAGTGATATCGTTATCTTTCGCCCATTTCGTTAATCTTTCATTTATAATCGTCGTAAAGAAATCGTTATCTTTTGCCCATTTCGTTAATCTTTCATTTATAATCGTCGTAAAGAAATCGTTTTCTTTCGCCCATTTCGTTAATCTTTCATTTATAATCGTCGTAAAGAAATCGTTATCTTTCGCCCATTTCGTTAATCTTTCATTTATAATCGTCGTAAAGAAATCGTTTTCTTTCGCCCATTTCGTTAATCTTTCATTTATAATCGTCGTAAAGAAATCGTTATCTTTCGCCTATTTCGTTAATCTTTCATTTATAATCGTCGTAAAGAAATCGTTATCTTTCGCCCATTTCGTTAATCTTTCATTTTTAATCGTCGTAAAGAAATCGTTATCTTTCGCCCATTTCGTTAATCTTTCATTTATAATCGTCGTAAAGAAATCGTTAAGCAGCTAATAAATGTCATTTCACGGTAATACCTCGCATCATCCGGTGCAATTTTCTTTAATAATGGAATATGAAAGATAAAACAAAGTTGAGATGTGAACTTGTTGGCAAAAACATAGTTTATCGTTAATGTGGAAAACAACCGTTATCCAATAATATGCACTACCGAAGAAAGATAAAAATATCGGACAGGGAAAGCAGCATTCAAGGACGACAGTCAACCACAAAACACAAAAACAAAACGCAAACAGACAAACGAGAAGGCAAAAGTAATAAAAAATGCAAATGACATCACAAACACAAAAGGGTTGACAATAGGGCTACCGCCTTGGAACCGTCAGTGGCAACAAAGGTCACTGGGGGTTTAAACTGGTTCTAGGGTGCACCAAACCTCACACTTACTCTACTGTCATCCCATTAAAACAGGACAGAGTAAATAAAGAAATCCCCGCCATGATCTAATCTCTAACCAACAAGGCAGCATCAATAGGCAATATAAGTAAAACACAAATATGTCCGTGTAAATATAATACAAAAAATCAAAAGCCTAGAAAGACACAATGAAGGTACTCAATGACTTGGCTGAAACCACAGCAACAAGAGAATAAACCATTAAGGGCATGACAGGAAATATCATATACAAACATCAAACGCCACCGTCCAAATGGGATTTAGGTAGGCGTCATCATAGGGTCCACAGCCTGTCCGGTCGTCGTACAATTAAAGCGGAAAGCATAGTAGCGAACTGTAAAAGGGTCAACCACCAAGCATGCAGTACGTTTTAAAATGATAGGGTCATAACCTCTTTTGATAAACTTTTTAACGTTTAACAAAGATAGTATGAAAGTGATCATGACCAAGAATCTTACAAAGTTTATAAATCACATCACCATAAAAATCAGGTTGTGATAGTCATTGTCGCAGAAGAGTCCTTAAATTACTTTTATATTTGGAAAGAAGATCAGGGTTACAACAATAAAATATTGCAAAGGTTTTACGAAGTTTATGGTAACGGTAACCCTGATTGAGTAGCTTTTTAGTTATACAAAGATTACGAATATTATAGTCCTCATCTCGAGTACAAGCTCTTGATAAACGAATAAGTTGAGACACATATACCCCATAAGAAGTTTCTCGGGGAACATCCCCATCCAAGTGGGGGTAATTAACAATGTCAAAATTAAAATCATCTCTCTTGTCACAGATTTTACTAATTATGTCACCATTTTCAATCGAGAGATCTAAATCAAGAAAAGACACGTTATTATCAGATTTATTAACTTTATTAATGTACCTGTCGAAAATATTATCTAATAGGAAGATGAGTGCTTCACAAACTTCATAGCAAGTCCACATAGTTAGTAAAAAATGCTTTAATGTTATTACATGCCAAAAATGTAGTATTTTCTCTAGCGAATGTTTTTTGAATAAGAAAAAATAGCTTGTCTTTAATAAGGTGATGTGGTAAGGTTGTATATAGTGTGGAGAAGTCATTAGTACTTATTGATGAAACTTGACCTTTATTGAAAATTTTATCAAGAACGTCTCCTGAATTTCTAATAGACCAAAATAAATTAATCCCAGAGTTCTCGTAAGTTTTGTCACAATATAGTTTAACGTGATCTTTAATGACAGTAAGATAAGAAGTTAAAAGTCTGTAGATGTTAGTTGTCGTGCAGGCACTAGAATTAGAAATAAAGCGAGCCTTATACGTTTTTTATGTAATTTAGGAATCCAGTACATGGTAGGCAGTTTATTTTGCTTATCGTTTACACCAGCCTTGAAAGTAGTGATATGTGCGGAAACAACATCATCCTCAGAAGTAGAATTAACTGGAGTATACGAATTGGTGCTGCCGAGTTCCAGAGATAAAACATTGACATAATGTAGGCGTCAAACAATAATTACATTATTAGCTGCTTTATCTGCAGAAACTAAAACAAACTTATTATGAAATTCCTGAATTCCCGATTTTAAATTACGAAAGGAAAACCTAGGTCTCGGAGGTAGTAAAGAGGGATTAGCATTATTAAAGTTAATACGTGTATTTATAATTTTAAGAATTGACTTTTTCCGAGTAGAAAGCGAGTTTGGGTCCGCATGTTCTCTACGACACCTTTTTATACCAAGTGTTGGGATAAAATGATTGTTATAAGCTTGCCAATGTTACCGTATTTTATTAAAACAATCTGAGATAACACTGTATAAATTATATCTGCAAGTCATTGTAATCGTATATTTTTTCTCGACTGAACCCTAGTAAACATTATAATCATGCCAAAACATTATAGTGTCAAAATACATATATGAAAATGTTATTATCTGAACCTTGTTTCTCCTATTGCTTTTAACAATGTTAATTCCGATCAAGGATAACACACATGACGCGGTCCTAGTATACCCCATTGAACCCCTTCTCCAAGAAGCGAAAACGGGGTTGGCTGGGGTATGAGTTAAAACCTTAATTTAGGCTTTGTGTTTTGTGATGTCTTATTTGGCGTTTTATTCATCTTTAAATTAGTTTTTTTGTTTCTATGTGTGTTTGTAGTTGACTGTCGTTTTTGAATGCTGCTTTTCCATGTTCGATTTTTATATCTATATTAACAAGTTTGCATATTGTAAAACTAAAACATATAATAGCTAATTTTAAACAGGTTATCTCATTTGTTCAGTTAAAAATGTTTTTAAACGTGTTTTATTGTAGGTTATCCATTATAAAATCCAGCTAATATAAGCTTACCCATCGCTTAATGGAATTAAGGCAGGATCACGTAAAAATAGCAATGTAGTCAAAATAAGCATACAAAAAAATATCCGTTTTGTTCAGAATGATAACTCATTTCCAATTATTATCTGCATTTTTGATGATTTCATAATCGTTTCAGATAATAGAGCGTAAATGTGTGTGTCTGTCTCGCTTACAGATTGGGGGTCTTATTGTGAAGGTACAATATGCATGCACAAAATAGTAATAATGAGAGTGTTATAACCATGTAAAATGGTTTCAGGTGGAACTCGTATTAATTGGCATTAATAGTGTCTTGTCTGTTTTTTAATGCTGTAATAATATATAGAACAAGATTGTTCATAATCTTCCCGTTTGTAGATTTTAATCAACCAATAAATTTAAACATGCTTGTTTTTTATGATAATACTCTGTAATGCATTTATTCGTAAGTCTTTGTAAACGGCAAACATTAAAATAAAATGGTACTCGTCCTCTATATCTCCACTAATGCACAACTCATAACGTCTGTTTTCTATCGCAATGTTTCTATGTCTTCCTTGTTCAATGAACGAAGGGTGTGATTTCAGACGGATTCTTGTAAGTTCATACCTGTTACTCCTATTTGTCACATTGGTTAAATAGTTTTACATTTCAAACGTTTGTTTTATTTCTCTAAAAGGTCTCAGAGACGTGCACAATGAATGCGTGTAAACCTACAGGCACTGTTTGGCGCGTCAATTAATACATATAATATAATTACCGTGTGGCTCGCAACAAGGTGGTTGTTATTTAGGTCGGTGTAACGCGTCAATATCATGCAATCTGTATGTCTGATCCGTCTCTTAAACCACTTGAATAGAACGAGGTGAAACTTGAAGGGCGTGCGTGCGTGTGCGTGTGATCAATAAACGGTACGTCGTTCGCAAAGTTTGAAGTTTTTTTTATCAATTACAGCAATTTGGCGGTTTACCACAATGGTGAAGAAACTGATTGCTATTAAGGGCAAGAAGACCCTAACAGCAAAAGAAATAGAAGAAACCTAACAAGATTCTTTCTGATACTGCTTTGCAGATTACAATCACACCCAATTGACATATTGCATACGCCACATCCTCAGAATTGCTATCTATGCGGAGTAAACGCGAGAACGCTTTATATTAATTGTATTCAGTTAAGTCCCCTGTGTCGACGTTACAACGCGTATTTATATATTGTATTTTACAACATTTCTATTATTCAATAATTCAATAATTTCTATTATTTTTCAGTACTTAAAGGAAAGGACCCGAGGGGATTAGAGTATTATGCCTCGATGTTTGATATAGCAGCACAGAAAATTAAACAGCATCCAACAGGAACACTCAATAACAACACGTATTACACACATGTAACAGGTTCGTTTATTCAATGATACTAAAACTCATTTACAGGTTGTAATTCCATGATACAAAATAACAACATATATTTATGTACATATTTAACTATGTTAAAGTTTTGTATAATCAATGTTTCTCAGGTCTGTTCATTATTAACCCCACCAAATGATTTTTTAAGGTATGTTATGGTGTGGAAGTGTGGGGTGGGGAGGGGAGGGGTATACGATACTCACATTATTCGTCGGTCCATTCGTCCGTCCGTGGAATGTGCATTCAGTGAGATAACTTCTGAAATATGTGGAGGAGGATGAAACGTAAAACCTATTGTCAGTAAGTCAAAGGTCAATGTCTACATGATCTGATATGCATATACGCATTCCGCGCGATCACTAACGAAGTATAACACAGATGTGCTCCTCCTAAATACGGTCCCTTTGGCAACATAAGGAAACATTGCTTTTCGGGAGATAGGTTCACTGAACTTAAAGGTCGCCATGACCTGAAATATGCATATACGCATTCTGCGCGATAACTACCAAATAAAACTGGTTCGTCGATGTATATGCATATCTAAATTTCTCTTGGCAACTAAATTTCTCTTGGCAACTGGTGCAAAATCGTTTGCTTTTAAGGTCAGTAAGGCAAAGGTTACGGTCATTCTAACCTAATATACAAATATGCATTCCGCTCAATAACTGACAAAGTATAATACCTAGCACGATGAAACTTTAAAGGTACATTGTCTCCGGTAAATTAAAGGTACATTGTCTCCGGTAAATTAAAAGATTTTTTTTTTAATATATCCGTCCAAGAAAAAAATATCCTATCATAAAAAATATATCTATCTTGATAAAGCTCACCTTTCAACACACGCTTTTCTTTAATGAAAAACAAAACAAATAGATACACTGCATATACGCATTCAGCGTGATAACTCGTGAAGTGTTATATATGCTCATGACTATTCTATTTTATGATTGCAATATAACAACACTAATTACTACAGTGCTACAGGTATGTTCAATCAATGTTTCAGGTTAGATACAGGTCTGTTCAATCAATTTTGCTGAGTTTGTTACAGGTCTTTTGCTATGGTACATATATGGTCAATATTTCTGCCATATTAAAAATCTGGTAAACCAATTTATTTTTCAGTTACAGGTCAGTGTTTCTGCAATGTTACAGGTCTGTTCAATCAAATTTTCTGCTAAGTTACAGGTTTGGTCAATACATTTTTCTGCAATGTTACAGATCTGGTCAATCTATGGTTCTGCTATGTTACTGGTCTAGTCTATCAATGTTTCTGCTATGTTACATGTTTCAGCAATCGATGTTTCTACTATGTTACAGGTCTGGTCAATCAATGTTTCTGCCATCTTACAGGTGTTCAATCAATGTTTCTGCCATGTTACAGGTCTGGTCAATCAATGTTTCTGCAATGTTACTGGTCTAGTCAATCAACGTTTATGCCATGTTACAGGTGTGGTCAATCAATATGTCTGCCATGTTACAGGTCTGGTCAATCAATGTTTTACCATGTTACTAGTCAGGTCAATCACCGTTTCTGTAATGTTACAGGTCTAGTCAATGAATGTTTCTAGTATGTTAAAGTTTCGGTTAAGTAATATCCATGTCTTGTTGCGTATCCAATTAATCAATATTTCTGATATTGTACAGATCACGTCAATCCATGTTTCTGAAATGTTAAACTTCTGGTAAAACCAATTTTTTTTGTTGAGTTACATGTTAGGTAAATCGCTGATTCTGCATGTTACAGGTGTGATCAATCAATACTACTACTATGTAACAGGTCAGGACAATTCAATTTCTGCTGTGTTAAAGGCCTTATCAATACGATGTTACATTTTTGGTAAATCAATATTTCTGCCTTGTTACAGGTCAGGTCAATCAATGTTATTCCTATGTTAAATGTCAGGTCAACCAGTGTTTCGACTATGTGAAGGTCTGGTCAACCAATGTTTCTGAAATGTTACAGGTCTGGTCAACCACTCTTTCTGCTATGTTACAGATCTAGTCAGTCAATGTTTCAGCTTTGTTAATGGTCTGGTCAATCAATGTTTCTGCTATATTAGAGGTCTGGTCAATCAATGTTTCTGCTATGTTACTGGTCTGGTCAATCAATGTTTATGCTATGACACAAGTCTGTTCAATCAATATTCCTGCTATGTTACAGGGGTGGTCAATCAATGCTGCTGCTATGTTATAGGTCATGTCAATCAATATTTCTGCTACGTTTCATGTCTGGTCAATCAATATTTCTGCTATATTTCATGTCTGGTCAATCAATGTTTCTGCTATGTCTCATGTCTGGTCAATTAATGTTTCTGCTATGTTACAGGTCTGGTCAATCAGTGTTTCTGCTATGTTACACGTCGTTTGATTCAATGTTTCCGTAATGATACATGTCAGGTCATTCTATGTTCTGCTATGTTACTGGTCTAGTCAATCAATGTTTCTGCTATGTTACTGGTCTGGTCAATCCATCTTTCTGCTATTTTACTGGTTTGGTCAATCCATGTTTCTGTTATGTTATAGGTCTGGTCAATCAATGTTTCTGCTATGTTACAGGTCTGGTCAATCAATGTTTCAGCTATGTTACGGAACTGGTCAATCAATGTTTCTGCTATGTTACATGTTTGGTCAATAAATGTATCTGCTATGACACTGCTCTGGTTAATCGATGTTTCTGATATGTTACAGGTCTGGTCAATCAAATGTTCTGCTATGTTACTGGTCTGGTCAATCAATATTTCTGCTATATTTCATGTCTGGTTAATCACTGTTTCTGCTATGTTGCAGGTCTGGTCAATCAGTGTTTCTGCTATGTTACACGTCGTTTCATTCAATGTTTCCGTAATGTAACATCTCAGGTCATTCTATGTTCTGCTATGTTACTGGTCTGGTCAATCAAAGTTTCTGCTATGTTACTGGTCTGGTCAATCCATCTTTCTGCTATTTTACTGGTTTGGTCAATCCATGTTTCTGTTATGTTATAGGTCTGGTCAATCAATGTTTCTGCTATGTTACAAGTATGGTCAATCAATGTTTCAGCTATGTTACGGAACTGGTCAATCAATGTTTCTGCTATGTTACATGTTTGGTCAATAAATGTATCTGCTATGATACTGCTCTGGTTAATCGATGTTTCTGATATGTTACAGGTCTGGTCAATCAAATGTTCTGCTCTGTTACTGGTCTGGTCAATCAATATTTCTGCTATATTTCATGTCTGGTTAATCACTGTTTCTGCTATGTTACTGGACTTGTCAATCAATGTTTCTGCTATGTTACATGTCAGGTCATTCTATGTTTCTGCTATGTAACAGGTTTATAAAATCCATGTTTCTGTTATGCTATAGGTCTGGTCAATCAATGTTTCTGATATGTTACGGGTCTGGTCAATCAATGTTTCTGCTATGTTACAGATCTGGTCAATCGGTGTTTCTGGTATGTTACAGGTCTGGTCAATCAATGTTTCTGCTATGACACAAGTCTGTTCCATCAATGTTCCTGCTATGTTACAGGTGTAGTCAATCAATGCTTCTGCTATTTTTCAAGTCTGATCAATCAATGTTTCTGCTATGTTATAAGTCTTGTCAATCAATATTTCTGCTACGTTTCATGTCTGGTCAATCAGTGTTTCTGCTATGTTACATGTATGGTCGATCAATGTTTCTGCTATGTTAGTGCTATGGTCAATCAAATGTTCTGCTATGTTACTGGTCTGGTCAATCAATATTTCTGCTATATTTCATATCCGGTTAATCAATGTTTCTGCTATGTCTTATGTCTGGTCAACTAATCTTTCTGCTATGTTACAGGTCTGGTCAATCAATAATTCTGCTATATTTCATGTCTGGTCAATTAATGTTTCTGCTATCTTTCATGTCTTATTAATCAATGTTTCTGCTATGTTACAGGTCTGGTCATTCAATGTTTCTGCCATGTTTAATGTCTGGTCAATCAATGTTTCTGATATGTTACAGGTCTGGTCAATCAATGTTTCTGCTATGTTACTGGTTTGGTCAGTCCATGTTTCTTTATGCTATAGGTCTGGTCAATCAATGTTTCTGATATGTTACAGGTCTGGTCAATCAATGTTTCTGCTATGTTACTGGTTTGGTCAGTCCATGTTTCTTTATGCTATAGGTCTGGTCAATAAATGTTTCTGCTATGTTACAGGTCTGGTCAATCAATGTTTCAGCTATGTTACAGATCTGGTCAATCAATGCTTCTGCTATATTACATGTTTTGTCAATAAATGTTTCTGCTATGTTACAGGTGTGGTCTATCAATGCTTCTACTATGTTTCATATCTGTACAATCAGAAGGAATTAATCTTAAGTAATTAAGATTTCTTCATATTCGCATCAAATACATAGTTCCGACCCGTCAGTCAACGCCAAATAACACATACTTGTCAGAAGCTAGTTGACCAATGGTGCTTCCTGCCTTTGCGTCTTATATGAAATTGATGGCCAAATGCAGTAATGGTTTTGGGACCTCAGGGCTTTGTCAGTCTTATTGTTCCACAAACATTGCTTTTTCAAATAGAACATATACATTTGCTCAAATTTGGAATTGTTGTTGAAAGTGTGTAGCTTAAAGGACAATTGAAATGTTTGTTAATAAATAAAGACGTGCATATGCGGATGAAGTGGGAAGAGAATAAGTCAGAACTATATATTGTTGCTATAGATACTAACAATTACTTATAACCACATTTCGCGACAGGTATTAGAGTAAGCTGAGTGTAGTTTCAGCAGAAAAAGGTAATTAATGGAATTGAAAATAAGAAGAATGAGAAACATGTATATATTCTTAACTGCTTGTTGTCACGACCAAGACGTAATCTTGTCTTATTGCATAAATTTGAAGTTTAATGATAGTTTTCCATTAAATTCTACAGGTGAATGATCATGTTATATAGGTGAATGATTATTCTCTATAGGTAAGTGATCATATTAATTATGTGACTGATCATGTTATGATCATGTTATATAGGTGAATGATCATGTTAGATAGGTGAATGATCATGTTATATAAGTGAATGATCATGCTCTATAGATGACTGATCATGCTCTATAGGTGAATGACCATGTTCTATAGGTGACTGACCATATTCTATAGGTGAATGGTCATGTTATATAGGTAACTGATCATGTTCTTTAGGTGACTGATCATGTTCTATAGGTATATGATCATGTTATATAGGTGAATGATCATGTTATATAGGTGACTGCTCATGTTATATAGGTGACTGATCATGTTCTATAGGTGAATGACCATGTTCTATAGGTGACTGACCATATTCTATAGGTGACTGATCATGTTATATAGGTGAATGATCATGTTATATAAGTGAATGATCATGCTCTATAGGTGAATGGTCATGTTATATAGGTGACTGATCATGTTATATAGGTGAATGATCATGTTATATAGGTGACTGCTCATGTTATATAGGTGACTGATCATGTTCTATAGGTGAATGACCACGTTCTATAGGTGACTGACCATGTTCTATAGGTGAATGATCATGTTAGATAGGTGAATGATCATGCTCTATAGGTGACTGATCATGCTCTATAGGTGAATGGTCATGTTATATAGGTGACTGATCATGTTCTATAGGTGAATGATCATATTATATAAGTGAATGATCATGTTCTATAGGTGACTGATCATGGTATATAGGTGACTGATTATGTTCTATAGGTGACTGATCATGTTCTATAGGTGACTGATCATGTCATTTAGGTGACTGAGCATGTTCTATAGGTGAATGACCATGTTCCATAGGTGACTGATCATGTTATATAGGTGAATGATCATGTTATATAGGTGACTGTTCATGTTCTGTAGATGAATGATCATGTTATATAGGTGAATGATCATGTTATATAGGTGACTGATCATGCTCTATAGGTGAATGATCATGTTATATAGGTGACTGATCATGTTATATAGGTGAATGATCATGTTACATAGGTGAATGATCATGTTCTATAGGTGGCTGATCATGTTCTATAGATGAATGATCATGTTCTATAGGAGAATGATCATGTTATATAGGTGAATGAACATGTTCTATAGGTGACTGATCATGTTCTATAGGTGAATGATCATGTTATATAGGTGAATGATCATAATATATAGGTGTATGATCGTGTTATATAGGTGAATGATCATGTTCTATAGGTCAATGATCACGATTTCTAAGTGAAAGAATATTCATAATCACACGTATAGATAACTATCTCCGGAAAAGGACTAAAGGAGCACATGTGTTTTGCAGCTGGGAAAGTGCGCGCTTTGACCTTCCTGTTATTAGTTGCTATGTAAACAAAACAAGTTTATTATGCTATTCTAAATATTAAATCAGAGCAGAGAATATCAACACATATGTATATCTTCATATATGTCATTGTCTTTTCGATATAATTTTAGTGCCAGGCAAATTGCGACTTCAGTTTTGTTATGTCTTTGTCAGGAATACACACAATAGTAGGCGTTTATTTCTATTTTCTGCGAAAAAAATGCATTTTAAACAATGAAGTAGAACAATTGTTTTAAAATAAACGTGATTTATAAATATGATTTCAGCCGAGGCATCCCCAGCAAATTTACATGGGAATTATAACTGGGAGAATTTACCTGGCAACGAAGGATTGGTGGAACCTGGTTACACGACTCTTCATTACATCAAACATCTCGTACCTGATGTGAAAATATTGATCATATTCAGAGATCCAGTTGATAGGTAAACTATTGATTATAATCCGGGAACCAGTGGATAGGTAAAATATTAATCATATTCAGAGATCCGGTTGATAGGTAAATTATTGATTACAATCAGGGAACCAGAGGATTGGTAATATATTGCTCTTAATCAGGGAACCAGTGGAAAGGTAAAATATTGATTAAGGGACCAGTGAACTATTGAACATACTCAGGGAACCAGATGATTTATAAGAAATAATTATAATCAGAGACCCAATTAAATATTGATTATAATCAGAGATTTCAGTTGAACCGATGAGTCTAATCACACATTCTCAAATCTGAAATCTACTCCGCCCAAAAAAGTAAGTAAAATCTATCATTATAAAATTCACGTGAAATCCACGCACAAGGCAATATTACCCCTCCCACTTATTTTTGGGAACGCTCTTGACAGGAAGTATGTGCGTTTGACAGTTGTCACATGTCCGAAAGAATTCCATTCATACAATGTATTGACATACAATCTTTTGACAGACAGAAAACAAGTATTCAAGCTATATATAACAAATTAGGAGGGGTTTATCAACACAAGGGCTGGGGTAATATTGCCTTGTGCATGTTTTTCACGTGAATTGTATAATGAAAGCTTTTACTTACCAGGAGTCTCGACATTTTTAATGATTTTGTTACTCAGTGATAAAGTGATATCTCGTAGTACAATTACTCGACTGGAACCGACGATAGATGGCACTGTATTGGCCGGTGCTGACATAAACAAAATATCGCGGTAAGCTACCCCGCGGTAAGGACTAGATCTTAACGTTTCCTAAACAAATATGTTTCTAGTAGAGGAGCTGCTTTTAGGCACTGCAGTCCCGGACCGAAAACCTTTTCCTTGATATTTTCTCTTTATCCCCAAAAGTGTCTCCCCAAACTCGTCAGAGTGCACCATTTTACTTCCTTTTTTTTCAAACAAATCGTAGGAAGCATTTATCCAGACCACCACCCCACCCCTCAGACCTCAGGGCTCTGCAAAATCAGACATGCGGTTCTCAATTGCTCAGGCCTGAAACATAAAATTGGCCAGATACAGTACGCCCAGCTTTTTTCAGCTGACCAGCGGAAACAGGTTTAAATGCCGGTTGTTCCTATTGATCCAGCTTTTAAAAATAATATGACATATACATAATCATAAATAGCGTTACGATTGTAATATTAAGCTAAAGTGTAACTGTTTACCTTTACTGAGTATATTAATCTGTAGTATGCCAGTCCAAGAAATATAAAAAGATCGGACAGGGAAAGTAGCATTCAAGGAGGACAGTCAACCACAAAACACAGAAACAAACATGCAAACAAACTAACAAGAAGGGAAAAGTAATATTAAATGCAAACGACATCACAAACACAAAAGGTTTGACAATAGGGTTACCGCCTTGGAACGGTCAGTGGCAAAGTAGGCCACTGGGTGGTTTAAACCGGTTCTAGGGTGCAACAAACCTCACACTTACCCTACTGTCATCCCATTAAAAAAGGACAGTGTAAATAAAGAAATCTCCGCCATGATCTAATCTCTACCCAACAAGGCAGCATCAATAAGTAAAACACAAATATGATCGTGTAAATATAATACAAAAAACAATAGCCTAGAAAGCCACAATGAAGGTACTCAATGACTTGGCAGAAGCCAGAACAACAACAGAATAAACCATTAAGGGCACGACAAGAAAGATCATAGACAAACATCAAACACCACCGTCCCCATGGGCTTTAGGTTGGCGTCATCATAGAGTCCACAGCCTGTCCGGTCATCGTACAATTAAAGAGGAAAACATAGTGGCGTACTGTAAAAGGGTTCACCACCAAGCATGCAGTACGTTGCAAAATGATAGGGTCATAACCTCTTTTGATAAACTTTTTAACAAGTTTAGCAAAGATAGTATGAAAGTGATCATGACCAATAACCTTACGAAGTTTATAAATCACATCACCATAGAAGTAAAGTCTGTTTAATTCCACTGTTTATTTACTTTTGTTATGTGACGTTGACGGTTTAAAAAAAAGTGACTTCATGTAACGTTTCGTTACGTCATCGTGTCTAGGAATGAACAGAGATAAGAAACACAGGCGCGTAGCCAGTTGGAAGCTCGAAAGCCGGAAGCGTTCCACATTTTTTTCCTGATATAATGTTTGCAAGCCCAACCATTTGCCGCTCAAATCAAAATTTGGACTTCCACTTTAGTTTGCGCCTGCGCAACTGGAACTGTTTTATTATTACGCTTTCTTGAGAAATAACACGACACTTTTAAGAATGACTAACCAATCAGAATGCAGTAAATATGTGTATTGTTCGCAGTTTGTGATTATTTGATATTATTAAACCCGTGTTCATCTGACGGTAGTATTTTCTTGAAAACGTCTTCATTTGAGAACATGTTAGCAATCTCGTTTTCATTTGAAATCAGAAAAATACTCGAGTTATTTAAGACGCGTACATAAGCGAAACGTTTAATTATACATTGATACCTGTATAATTAAATACTACAAATGGGATCCCTTTGAAGCAACAAACCATACCAGAGAGAGAGGTAGCAGACTCGGTTTAGTGATTCTGCAAAGACAAATCCTTTTAAATACTGTACATGCGGTTCCCATATCCGCGGAAGTCATTTTTGTTTCCGCTTACTTTAATCATTATACGTGACTACAATTTGCTTTTCGGTGTATACGAGGGGGATTCAATATATTCTGTCACTGGTATTCGGAACTAACAGATACTGGAAATTTAAAAAAAAAATCTTATTACAATCCTTCAAAGTATTCCCCCAGAACAGATACACACTTTCGGAGTCGTGCTATCCATGACGTAAACGTGACACAGTAGTCTCCCCTTGGTATACTGTTGAGACACTGAAATATTCCGGCACCAAGGGCACTTCTGGAAGCAAAGCGTCTACCAGAGAGGTTTTTCTTCAGCAAAGGGAATAGGAAAAAGTCACAGGGACTAAGGTCAAGAGAATAAGGTGGGTGTTCAAGCTGTACCACTTTTTCTTGCTCCAAGAAAGACTGCACAATTTTAGATTTGTGAGCTGAGGAATTGTCATGAATCATCTGGATGCCATTCAAATCTTTACTTCGGCGTTTTTTCTTGTAATTATTTTTGACTGCTTTGAGAACTTCGTCCCTGTAAAATTTGGCCGTGATGGTTTTTCAATGTTTGCGTTGAATTTGTACCACAGGGCCACTGGAATTAAAGAAAATTGCATACAAAACCTTTTTAGCGCTTTTTGTTTGTTTTGCAATAACCGGTCTTGCCTGATTTTTTCCCAGCCATTGTTTATTGTTTATCCGCCGCTGGGGCTCAAAAAAGTATACTCACGTTTCATCTTCCGATTCTTTTTAGGATGGCAATTTTCATATTTTTTAAGAAGATCTTTAGCACATTTTAAGCGTTTGGCCTTTTGTTCAGTTGACAGCAAATGAGGGACCCATCTAGCACAAAGCTTCTTTAATTTCAAACAGTTGGTCAAAATGTGATGAGTTGTGCCTTCTGAGATGCCAAGACTATTAGCTATCTTAGAAAGTGTTTCCCGCCCATCTTCGTCTACCATGGCCTTCACAGCATCAATGTTCTCCTTTGTTGCTGCAACAAAAGGCCTGACAGGACGGTTACGGTCTTTAATGCTATGTTTACAGCCTTTAAATGTCTTAGCCCAACGAAAAACCGTTCTCAATGTCACGGCAGAATAGCCATGTACACGACACAGTTCAGCATAAATCTCTTTTGCAGGTACTGTTAAAGAACCCTGGCTTTAATGTAAGCCCTAATTTCAATTTTTTCTTCACTTTTCATGATAGCATTGAAATATAGCCACTATACATGAGTGCGCATAATTCAAAAATGGATATCTCCGTCAACTGTTATCGGATTAAACCGCTATTTTGCATGTAATTAGTTAGTGAAATCGCTTTTAAATGTACGAGTTTTCAGTGCCGTAATATAAGGCGGTTTCTACGGAAGCGCATTAGTGACAGAATATATTGAATGCCCCTCGTATATAAAATATCACCTCTGTAGTCTACATCATCCCCGACGCTTGCTTGTTTTCAAGACAAACGAGACCTCCTGAACAAAGTTTGATTTTTGCCGATACACTGGTAGGGTTTATGACTAGCTGAGACAGAAACACCTGCTATGCAAGATATACAGAAAGGCAGATAGACAATAAATTTATATATAAACAAAGATGGAAACTCCATCATTATATCGGCGAAGTAAATGCGGATGGTAAGAAATACTTTAATAAAAAAAAAAAATTACGGTCTGGTGGTTCCAGTTTTAAATGCGTTTCTGCACAACAGACGTTTGTATTCACAGTCAAGCGACGAAGATGATCCAGACTATCGCCTCTGCAATGATACAGGGAGAGCTTTCTCTCCGATTTCCCCACATATAAATCTGTTCAACCGGAAATTTGTGATTTTTCCAATAGAAGCGTTTGGCGGATTTATACAATCAACATAGTTCGGGGAAGAATTTTCATCAAGTGCGTTAAACGGCCTCCAAATATGTTTTTGCTGTCGATTCCAGAATAGAATATCTGCTTCTTTGAATACCAGGCAGTATTATTTGAACGGTATACAAGAAATCAGCGTTAAAACTCAACCTCTACGCGATGGAGCATATAATTCCGACAGCAAAAGTGTTCTCTTTCTAGAGTACACGACCGAATATATCGGTGAAAATCACGTGTTTTCGCTTCAGACGTACGGCAGTCTTCACTGCCAGGTAACTTTTGGAACGAAACGTATACAGTAAGTATTCGCATTTCGATTTCAATATATTTCATTAAATATGTATTATTAAAACCAGCATCTGCACGTGATGGCGATCATTGCATTAATTATTCACTGACCCCCACCCCCAGAAAAAAAGGAAGAAACAATCCAATAACAAATAGCTAAACATAAAACAACACGATCACAGACTGTTCTAAATGATAATGTAACGGTTCTGCCATGTTAGATAGTGCAACAAATAAGACGAGACGAGACAATTTTGTCTACGAACGGCCCGGACGTCAAATAAATCAGACTAGATATATGTAGGACACAGCTCTCTGTGACACGCGAAAGTCTATGTTTGGGTAGATTTTGGTGTTTCATATAACTGTATAGTGATATTGGGTGCCCGGTGGCCAGTTTACCTGAGTTAGTAGAACATTGGCGCTGTGCGCGAGGGTTCCCAGGTTCTGTGCCGGTTGCCCTTTTTCGCCTTGGTTTACTTCAACCGATTACACACAAGATTTTATAGAACGCAGTCGTGCAGTATCTTACTTTGCAAGTATGCCGTTTATTAAGAGGGGATGTAAAATTGTCTTGTTGCATGATGGTGTACATGTGGAGCCCTACCCAGTGCATTTTAAAGACCGCAAAGGACTTGTGTGCCAATCACGTAGTTTGAATGAGTATCCATGTTTTAAGAAATCCTTTTTTATCCAAGATTTGTTTGTTTGTTTGAATGTTGTTTTGCATCATTTTAGCACATGTTAGGCCATATAAGACGGTTGATTTATTTTTGGTAGACGCAGATTATCACATATTCCTGGACAAAACCAGTACAGTACAGTAATGTATACCTCCCGCCATCGGTAAGACTAAGAAATGTCAAGCCGAGCTCCCAGTGGGATACGAACCCGCAGCAGTTTTAGTCTTTCATCCAAGAAGTCCGGAGTCACAGTGGGGTCACATGATCACATCCCAGAATGCACTCCCGCAATTCCTTACTGGCTTGGAACACTAACCATGAACTCGACTGGTCTTGAGTCGCCTCCCTGTATAGAGTCTATCTTGGTTGTTTGGATTTCGGAGAGGATATCTGTCAGACTGAATAATGGTAGCAGGAAGAGCGTAACATTGTTCTCGATGCTGCACACAGTCAGTTCTGATCATCACGGCAGCCTCTTCGCCGAGGAAGGATTTACAGGGTTTTTGTTTGCATTCCCTTCTAAGGATGGCATACTTTCGCAGTACCTTGTCCGAATAAGGTACTGAGGAAGTGCATTTGAGCCCGGGACATCTGGATCGATAGTCAGTTATGCTAACCACTCTACCACCAGAAATTATGATTTTGTTATTGTCAAAAAATAATGTATATGTAGTTATAAAAATCGAATAGGAAAAGCAGCATTCAAGGACGACAGTCAACCACAAACACACATAGAAACAAAGAACACATTTAAAGATGAATAAAAGCCCAAATAAGACATCACAAACACAAAAGGGTTGACAATAGGGCTACCGCCTTGGAACGGTTACGCCGCTGGGGGTTTAAACCAGGTTCTAGGGTGCACCATACCTCACATTTACCCTACCGCCAACCCAATAAAACGGGAAAACATGTTGAGCAAACAATGCCAGCAGTGCCCGTATAATGTTGTTGTTTTCTTAGTGTAAGCATGTAATATAGTTTAGACTGTATCAATATTTGACTCGATAGATAAAAAAAGGTGCATTAAAATTAGCACATCGAGATCATTTTACTTTTGATCTTGTTGCAAATAAATAAACAAACTGTTGGATTTTCTTCATTGCCAGAGGTTTAAATATATTATTTGAGTTATATACTCATCTCTTAGTAATATGCAATCACAAGTTGCTTTCAACTCTTCTCATAAGTAACATTAATGGTTGTGAGTTATAAAGACAAACTACTGGGAAGCCGGTAGTTTTTAAAAAATCTAGATAACTGCGTGTCCCTTTAATCTTACTTCTAATCAAAATATGAAGCAGCTTCATTTATAAAAAAAAACATTTTATATTTATTACTGTTACTTCTTTAGCTTATATATAGAAGCTCTTGTGACTTTTCATTCAGATTATTTCTCAGATTACTCATTTTATTCCCTTTTCAGAATGACAGCATCTAAAGTTTGGGACCTAACAATATTATGCATGTAAATCTCACAACTACCAGCAACTCCAGGTCTAAGCTGCTCGCATGAGTGCCTATAGATTGTGTCTGTAAAATAGCACAGCACCTTACATGTAACTGGAAAGACTAGACAGAATATGCAACATGAAAATTGTTAACAAGCTATATTTTGGTTGATGGACAAAATGCAATGTTGGAATATTCATACCATGTTAGATTTACATGATGAGGAGGTGTTATAAAGCGTGTAATACTTTTTTGAATTCGGTTTTTATTTGGGTTATTCCAGGATTCCGGTGAACAGGCGGGTACCTGCTGTTCACTGGACAACATGTCAGTACAGTTGTTTCAAGATAGTTAAATAGAGAGATGGCACAGCAAGATTAATGTTTTTCGCTTTAGCTCTATAGGACATAGGGCCTATGTCATGGTATGTTGTATGTCGTCCGTCCGTTGTTCGTTGTCCGTCCGTTAACGTTTTGGTGTCTGCACTCTAGCACCTTCGTTTTACATCAGATCTTTATCAAACTTTACCAGATTGTTAATATTAATATAAGCTCGGACAAGTTTGAACATCAGCCAGATCGGACCAGTAACATTGGAGTTATGGCCCTTAAATTAAATAAAATGCTATATTTTGTATCCTACCTTCACCAATCTTTGCCAGATTGTTGTTATTGATGTAAGTTTGGTCAACTTCGAAAACCAGCCGGATCGGACCAGTAACACCGGCGTTACGGCCCTTGAATTATTGTCTCATCCACGTTAGTGGAAGCTAGACATAGTAGTCACTTTTCCGGCAGCGGCGGCGATGTCCGCATTTTAAATCAACTATATCTTAACAACCGCTGCTCGAAATTTTTCTGAAAATTTCTCAGGTGCTTTATGGGTCAAGGGACATCACATAATGCCAAAATTACAAAGATCAAGGTAATATTTGGGCTATTTTACAAAACTTTACTTTGGTTAGGTATCTTAACCTTGGTTAGGTAAGTTATCCTCAGTTAACTGTATGTGATTGCCTCATTTTCTTTGTTTGATACTTGGTCATATGTATTGTTAGCATTGGTGGACATCACTGAACGACAAAAAATACCAAGGTCAAGGTGATATCTGCTTATTTTTGCCAAACTTAACCTTGGTTAGGTAACTTAACCTTGGTTATGTAACTGAACCTCAGTTAACTTATGTAATTGCCTCACTTTATGTCTTTGATACTTGGTCGTATGTATTGTTACCATTGATGGACATCGCTGAACGACAAAAAATGCCAAGGTCAAGGTCATATTTTGCGTTATTTACTCTAAACATCAGTTTGGTTACGTAAGTTAACCTCAGTTAATTTTTTCTGATACTTGGTCATATGTATTGGTGGCATTGGTGGCGACACAAATTACAAGGCCAAGGTAATATTTTGCGTTATTTTCCCAAAACTACACCCTGGTTAAACCGCTTAAACTCAGTAACTTAACTTCTTATGATTACCTCGCTTTATTTGTTTGATACTTGATCATATGAAGTGTTGTCTTTGGTGGATATCATATAAGCACAAATTTAACAAACTATTTCATATGCCGTTTGCCGCGGTGGGCGAGACACCCTCGAACCGAGGTATTGTTAACAAATGTGTTAACTTTTTATTGTCGACCCTCTAACATCTTAAATTTGCAATCGATCTTTTCCAAACTTTACCTGATTGTTGATGTCAACGAAAGCTCTGAAGATTTTGAAAACCAGATCGGATCATAACACCAGAGTTATGGTCTTTGATTTAGTTAAAATTGTTGTATTTTGTCTTGTTATGTATGGCCTTCATTTTTCATCCATTTCAATGAAACTTTGCAGGGATGATCAGTACCAAGTCTAGTTGTACTTAATACATGCAATGTTTCTGTACTAGTTCTCTTGAACCCCTGTATCTGTTTAATGGACACCTTTTAGGGATGCTCAGTTCCAGGTCTAGTTTCGCATATCATCACCGTGTTCCGGTTGAATGATTTGTGGTAGAGTTATGGCTCTTTTAAAGGTTTTAATACACAATTTTTGGACTAGTTCTCCTGAACCCCAGGCCGGATTTCAAAGAACCTTTGCACGAATCATCAGTACCAAGCCTAGTTATGCATATCATCGTCGTTTTCCGGTTGACAGATATTTGGCGCAGTTATGGCCCTTTAAAGGTTTTTGATACACACACTTTGTCCAGGCTCATTTCTCCTGAACTCCTGGCCGGATTTCAATCAATCCTGGCGGGGATGATAAGTACCAAGAAATATAAAAAGATCGGACAGGGAAAGTAGCATTCAAGAAGGACAGTCAACCACAAAACACAGAAACAAACATGCAAACAGACAAACAAGAAGGCAAAAGTAATAATAAAATTAAACGACATCACAAACACAAAATGGTTGACAATAGGGCTACCGCCTTGGAACGGTCAGTGGCAAAGTAGGCCACTGGGGGTTTAAACCGATTCTAGGGTGCACCAAACCTCACACTTACCCTACTGTCATCCCATTAAACAGGACAGTGTAAATAAAGAAATCTCCGCCATGATCTAATCTCTAACCAACAAGGCAGCATCAATAGGCATTATAAGTAAAACACACATATGCTCGTGTAAATATAATACAAAAAAAACAATAGCCTAGAAAGCCACAATGAAGGTACTCAACGACTTGGCAGAAGCCAGAGCTATAAGAGAATAAACCATTAAGGGCACGACAAGAAAGATCATAGACAAACATCAAACGCCACCGTCCCAATGGGCTTTAGGTAGGCGTCATCATAGGGTCCACATCCTGTCCGGTCATCGTAAAATTAAAGAGGAAAGCATAGTGGCGAACTGTAAAAGGGTCCACCACCAAGCATGCAGTACGCTGCAAAATGATAGGGTCATAACCTCTTTTGATAAACTTTTTAACAAGTTTAACAAAGATAGTAAGAAAGTGATCATGACCAAGAATCTTACGAAGTTTATAAATCAAGCCTAGTTACGACGATCAATGCCGGTTTCTAGTTAAATGATTTTTAGAACAGTTATGGCCCTTTTAAGGTTGTCAATGAATCCTGGCACGGATGATCAGTACCAATACATATAAAAAGATCGGACAGGGAAAGTGCATAGTTAAACTGTAACCTGCAACCTTAGCAAGCTCATAACTGACCATAACTTCAAAATTATTTCACCTAATAGGTAGGATATGTTCATGAAACTTCACACACATCTTCATCTTATCCAAAGAAAGGTCATTACACATGTTCAATAACTCTGACTTTCATTTTGACAGAGTACCCCTTTTCATAAAACTTTAACCTGCAACCAACCTGGCTCATAACTTGACAAAATATTGACCTATGGTTATGAAACTATACGCAGTTCCTCTTTATAAATTATCCAATGCAGAGTTGTGCCCCTTTTCATCATCTTTAACAATTAAAAGAAATCTGCTCTATAATTCATGAAGGATTGCACCCCGTGGCTTAAATTTATAGTATAGTTAGGCGACACAAGTGTTCCGTCGAACACTCTTCAAGTTTAATTTTAGACTAAACTAATTTATAAGCAACTGATAACCCTTGTGCCTGGAATGCATATCCCATGGACATATTTTCTATAATATAAAGCTTTGTATTAAACAATTGTACACAGTAAACATTTGTTAATAAATTATAAAAAAAAAACAGCTGGCTTCGCTTTTATCCCTCTTTAAGTTTTGGTTTTGTCTCGTATTTAACAGCAGCTTAAACAAAAGTAATTTGTCCGGTATCAGAATTACACACTGGTTGGTGTCAGTAAAATCTGTCAAATCCATTTACACTTGCACCAACAACGGTAATTTCATGAAAATTCTAAGGTATATGTATTTCCGTATGTGATGTGTCACAAATCAAATTTCGGTGCATCAAAGAGAAAAGCTGACACAGGTCAAGTAAAACAATCTAAACATTGTATCCTTCTTATAATATTGTATCATTCCTGTTTCTCTGTGGCAGTTCAAAATAACCCATGTGTTGAGGTGCCGTTAAATAACAATTCCATTGCTCTTTCATAAGAAAATTAAAACAGGGACTTTACTTTAGTTCTTTAGTTTTCATGTGTGGATGTAAATGAACCAGCGGAATCTGTTTGATAATAAAAGTCACTTTGATTGTTGATAAAGCTGCATTTAAACAGCAATTCAGTAGTTTGGCAATTGGTTAAAAAGTCAGTCATATTATCCCTTAGTAACCCATGCTAAATGCGCAGGAGAAGCTCTGACGAATGTATACAAATTAAATTGTCCTCAGGTGTTAAAGGGACACACGGCAATCTTTATCAGACATTGAAATTGGCTTCTTGCTTTATTAACCCAGTATCATTTAATCCTGCATGCATACATCATGTATATTTAAATAATCTTTGAGCTTTTAACTTTTATTTTTTCTTATTCTAACATAGGTTTAAATATATTAGTGGTGCCATATAATCAACAGTTTTGAGAAAACATTTACCCTTACTATTTTTATAATTAATTTATAAAGATTAAACAAATTATGAAAGTTATGTAGAAAACTAAAAGGACGCCGCAAGTTTTTAAAAAATCAAGATGACAATGTATGCCTTTAAAAAACCTCAATTAAAATCTCATATGTTATAAAAGAAAAAAGAAGCTAATGTGAGAAAAATAAAATCGGATGAATGTATTTCATCGCTGCGCACATAAAATGTTAACATGTTCTAAAACATTATAGAGTCTAACCCACCAAATAATGACAAAATTACACGACAAAACCGTTTATCAAAACTCTATCCATAAGTTGCGGTCATATAATAATGTATATGTGCCAATTAAAAGTATAGAGTTTTACCCATGATTGATTATGCATAAAATGAATTATGAGTAGCATATTAAACATACAATACATAGCGGAAATACTCATTCTGCGTTTCTTTTTTCCTTTCAGTATACATAGGGTAGTGCTAGGGCTGGTCGGTCCGGTGTCGGTATAATTTAACTGGGTTGGGTATCATGTCATGTATCTACGACAGTATTCCAGTGTGGCATCACCTTAGAGTTGAACATTGAGCTCACTACTAAAAGTAGACACCATCGTGGTATGACTGAAAGATTTTTAAAGCGCCGTTAAACCGCATACATACATACACACACGCACACACGCACGCACGCACGCACGCACGCACGCACACACATACACGCACGCACGCACGCAAGCACGCACACACACACACACACACACACACACACACACACACATACATACATACATACATAAATACATACATACATACATACATACATACATACACACAGATATAAAATATTAATTGAAAGAGAAGCTATCCTTTGAGGGAGCAGCCTCAATGTCTTAGAGGTACATACCTATGCCTATGACCTCTGCGTTGGTTTGCTGCCTGTTGGAGGCATTTCTGATGGGAAATTTCATTCTCCCTCTCACTAGCCTCTGAGGTTTGTGTTACAAAATAACTTATATGATGTGTTACCCGGAGCTAAAACCCCATTTAATTTCATGTTTCCTCTGCGGAAAAGAAGATGGATTCTACGATACAATACGAACTCACTAAAAAGGTTCAGCCCTATAGTTTATATATGAACTTATGACTGTGGATATTGTCAAATGGGTCGAGATGAGTATGGTTTGAATAAGGCATGACTATTACGTTCAAGTATGGGCATACCCCATTACAATAAGGGCAGGACTTATAAGGCTCTATTACTGTCATTTGCTATGAAGTATTAAGAAAGGAAAAATAACTAAATAATGGGTTGATGAGCTGTTGAAAAACACATTCTTGTTGAACAATTTAATTGATACTGTTCGGGTAGGCCGAATATTTTTGTCTTTAGTTGTGACATCTGTGTCCTGAGCTCAGTCGAGCTAGTACTGGTTGGTCAGGAGTTTGAACCCGGCTGCACTCACACAATTTGTTCACTGTTGCAATATAAAATCAACTGATGTGATAATGTATAGATCCACGTACATAAGTTATTGCTAAAATAATAACTGTCAATGTCTACTGGGGATTGGTCTGAAAGTTCTTAGCTCTCCAGTAAAAAGTAGTTACAGGTTATCGGCATCGTGAAAAGATTTATATTTTTCAGGGAAAAGCAACTCTCCCCAGTCCCGCCCCCCCAACAGATACCTGTTTAAGTTTTGTTCTCTCTTATATATCTATTCCAACTAAAGCTAACGAAATTGTTTTTACCGTTATGATACCCTTTACCGACCCATACCCCACAATAAATAATTGAAATAAAGTGTTTATTGCATTTCCATTTGCAAATGATTGCAAACAAAATCGATGTGCACACATCCAACCTAAAAGATACAATAACCATACATCAAGGTCTTTTTGAGCCACTAGATAGACCAATTGATCAAGAAAATAAATAAAAAAACAGTTGGAAGTTTGCACAGGCAAACATACTGTTTCCGTTGCCCATAGAAACGCTGATGTGTATAAGTCAGTCGGAACTGTCTCAATCATTTTTTTCAAAAATAATCTCGGAAAGGAATAACACCATCTTGAAAAAGAAATATAAAAAGATCGGACAGGGAAAGTAGCATTCAAGGAGGACAGTAAACCACAAAACACAGAAACAAACACGCAAACTGACAAACAAGCAGGCAAAAGCAATAATAAATGCAAACGACATCACAAACACAAAAAGGGTTGACAATATTGAAACCGAGTCTGCTGCTTTATTCTCTTAATTGTGTTTGTTGCTCCAAAAGGATCACCTTTATCAGTATTTATTAACATTCACACTAGCGTTCGTTTAGTGCAGTGTGGCGGCTCCCCGTGCTACGAATCAGTAGTGTTATTTTTACTGGTCCTTTGGGATCAACGGGCCCAGTATAGGTGGCTTTGAAGTAGAATATCGCTTAAGCCGGTGCTAGGGGGCATGAGAGGTGTTGCTTCTTTCATTACTTCTCATAAACAGACTCAATACAACAGAGTCTGCTGCTTTATTCTCTTAATTGTGTTTGTTGCTCCCAAAGGATCACCTTTATCAGTATTTATTGGATACTACTTTGCGTTCACACGGGGTTCACTCACGTGGAATAAACAATGGCAGCGCCCATTGGACGACCAGCATGTTACTCGTTATTCCGATGATCTACGGACATTTGTACGATTGTATACAATTAATTACAAAATATTTTATATTAACTATTTTAGTTTAAATTGACTATAATATGATAAGACTTATTTTGAAAATGTATAACATTTAATAAATAACACAAATATGTTTAAAATCAATCCATTTCCGGGTCCATATTTTTTTTTATGGTTTACACGGTACTTTGCCGGGGCAAATCACCCAAACGCAATAAATCGACGTGTATCTTTGGAAATACATACGAGCATTGTTTCCGACGATCTACGGAAATGAGCGAGTTTGTACGATTGATGCGCAATTGGGATGGTGTAAATTATGATTGGTCCTTTGAAAAGTAATCCGCCTAATTTACATAACCCAATTTATTGCAGTTCCCAAAGTTCATAGTATAGCAGAGGTGATATTTTATATATACACCGAAAAGCAGATTGAAGTGACTAATTAAACAAGCACATACATATAAAAAAAAGTATTAAGAACAAATTGTGCGAAATATTTTATCAAATCAAGTACATGTGGAAATACAGAACAGTTCATGCATAACACTTCTAAACAATGACTGAAAAGTCCAAATCCAAGATATTTTTTCTTTTTCTTTTTTTCAGATTATACTCAGATTATAATTTCGTACCACTTAAATACCACCTGGCTAAACCTTCTCCACAAACACTCCATGCACGTGTACAATTGGAAGTTGAGACGTACACAAAGTGTTTCCAACAATACTCAATGCGGCGTTGCATTTACAACAACACGTTATTCAACTACTCCGCACCGGTAAGAAATGTATTTAAATGTATACAACACTATAATTTCAACCTCATTAGCACATTTATGTTTGGTAACATTCCAGTGGTCGTGTATGTTGGTTGGCAACATTCCAGTGGTCGTATATGTTGGGATAACTGAACGAATCAAAATACAATTTTAATTTCGTTAAGTATGTTCGTATGTTTAAGTGAGCCTCGTTTCTTGTGTTGAAAGAAAGGTTAAAGAATATTACGCTCCCTAGTCAGCGCACGTCTAAATCTGTTTAGAATGAAATGTTTTACAATTTCGTCGATTTTAGTGGTTCATTGCTGCTCTCTAATAGGCATTCCATGTGATAAATGGTTTTATCCATTGACTGAAACAGAAATATGTAGTTGTTTATGATATAGTATTGTATTGAAAACAGTGTGAAGATAAGACATTTATGTTCATTATGTGTTTTAATATGAATTACATGAGTTCTTTAACAATCGTTAACACTGTAAATAAACATGATAAAAAAATCAGCATAAACTCAAATATTTTACTTACTCTTTTTTTTACGTGTTAACATATACGACTTTACGTCATAGAGAAACGTAACGTAATTATCAAAAATACTATTGACCTGTAAAAAACTATTTACATCCGAAACAGTTTATTGACCTCAAAACAGGTTGAATCGGATAGGAAACGTTCTAAAGTCAATAGCTCATACTAAGGACTTTCACGTGACTGCTTCTCAGCCAGTAAAGCTATCAATGATACATAATAATACATATTAAGTAATGCAAATTAGAGTAAGATCATATAGCTAGCTTGCTCATGTTTTGCAAATTATTTTGTGTGATATTTGGTACCAATATAACATCTCATTTATGCGGCATCAAACTGATATACTCATCAGTTTTGAAAATATACGCTTTTACCATTATTTAGGAGATGAAACCTGACAGATTTGCATTCAATGCCTCCTTTTATGCCGTCTATATGAAGGAATTGCTGAGTGTGTTCACAAAGGACCAAATACTGCCCATATTGATGTTGGACTATATTCAGGACAGAAATGCAACGTTGGCGAAAGTCTTCGATTTTCTTGGTTTAAGTAAGTATTTTACCGTTTTACCTGAGAAACTGTCATCCAAACAAATGCACTAAACTTGAGCCTTTCTTAAGACACACTAAGTGGATCAGGACATTTGTAAGACTGATGTATGAAAACGTCAGTTGACAATTGTTATCAGCCAACACGATCTTTCTTTAAGGAGATTATATGGAGGTGTGTAACTGATCCATATAGATTAAAGAATATTGCGTTTAAAACAACAGAAATTCATGGATTTATTGTGTCTCTCGCCGGCAGAAGCACAGATGGTGGATAATATAAATGGGCTCGATCTGTCCATCCGTCTAATCGTCTGGCAAGCATTTGTAGTTAGCAAAGTATGTTTTATGATTTCAAATTCTCGCCTAAATTCGAGATCCATATGTGTGACTCAATATTCCAAACTGTTACTAATAAATACTGAACATTATTTTTATCATCACGAAACTTCTAGTAAGTTTGAATTGATTCAACATCGAAGATGATTGCCATATAACATGTGTTTGAAAAAGGTATTTTGAAAAAATTTCGGGCAGTTTTGCTGAAAACTTCTTACCTCTCACCAGCTATATGTAGTTAAAACATTAGACCTCATATTTACCAATTTCCCAGTGCAGTCATCAAATGTCAACAAATAGATTCCTATTACGATAAACAGTTAAAGAATACAAGAAACTATTTAACAAACTGTATGAGGTTGTAAATGTTTCAAATGAAATTATAATTAATGCAACAAATCAATGTTAAAACTATTGCGAAACCCGAAGATCATAATGTTATGTAGTTATTTCTTCTTTATGATTATTCATTTGCAGGTAAACTTGATTCAAAGACAATAAACTATATTCTGACCAAAAGGATTGAAAACGACAATTCAAAAAGACAAAAGGATTTTGGACCAATTCTAGAAAAGACGAAACAACTTCTGCGTACGTTCCTGAAACCCTTTAATGAGGACATGGCGAAATTGATGAATGATTCACGATATCTGTTCAAGCCTAATGCAGTGTGATACAATACCTGATGAATATATGGCCCTCTACGGAATTTGTTTAAATGGTGACATGAGTTTAAATTCCACTCTTCCATTCTGGTTACGGATTTACAGTTACGGTTGACAGTAGGGTTTGGTGCACCCTAGATCCTGGTTTAAACACCAAGCGGCCTTTTTTGCCACTGACCGTTCCAAGTCGGTAGCCCTATTGTCAACCCTTTTATGTTTGTGATGTCTTATTTTGCCTTTTATTCATCTTTAAATTTGTTCTTTGTTTCTGTGTGTGTTTATGGTTGACTGTCGTCCTTGAATGCTGCGTTTCCTGTTCGATTTTTATATCTATATTTACAGGCTGTATATGAAAATCTTCAAAACAATTCTACGATAAAAAAATATATAAAATTCAATCGTTTCCCTATATTTCAGCAGTTTTCCTATATTTCAGCCGTTGTCCTATGTTTCAGCCATTGGCCTATATCAAGGATTTAATTCAATACACCTTTACATCTTCAGCATGTACGTTTTATATAAACAATGGCTCAGCAATAGTAATAATGGATAAAGTAAAATATATAAGAGCTTTAGAATGCGATAGAAAATAATGACTTATCATTGCACAGACAACGATATGGTTAGAATGTTAAGAAATTGATTTATAAGATGTATTGTGAGGGGGCTATATTTAGTGATACGAGACAATATGTGATCCCTAGATATCCGAAGACCGGAACATTTAAAGATATTTCCAAATTCTACAAAGGAAATATAGAAAGATCGGACAGGGAAAGTAGCATTCAAGGAGGACAGTAAACCACAAAACACAGAAACAGACACGCAAACAGACAAACACGAAGGCAAAAGCAATAATAAATGCAAACGACATCACAAACACAAACAGGGTTGACAATAGGGCTACCGCCTTGGAACGGTCAGTGGCAAAGTAGGCCACTGGGGGTTTAAACCGGTTCTAGGGTGCACCAAACCTCACACTTACCCTACTGTCATCCCATTAAAACAGGACAGTGTAAATAAAGAAATCCCCGCCATGATCTAATCTCTAACCAACAAGGCAGCATCAATAGGCAATATAAGTAAAACACAAATATGCTCGTGTAAATATAATACAAAAAAAACAATAGCCTAGAAAGCCACAATGAAGGTACTCAGTGACTTTGCAGAAGCCAGAGGAGTAAGAGAATAAACCATTAAGGGCACGACAAGAAAGATCATGACCAAGACCAAAGTGACAAGACCAAAGTGACATTGAGGACTATGGATGTTGACATTGATGCATCGAAGGTACAGCTGGCAGAAATTATTTCATCGAAACAACACCCAGATATACAAAAGATGCGACAGATTTCATTAAAAATTCCGTGAAATACCGACTCCATTACCAGAGAACGTATATTGTTTTGCGTCCAACACATTTACCAATCGATTCCAAAAAAAAAGAAAGACTAGAAGCGTGCAAATAAGCACTGAATAGCTGATCCAGTCCTTTGGTTCCAATACCACAAACCCTACAGATGATACACACTGTTTCTGTATGACATGTGATACAGACAGATGGTGTTGCCTTTTGTCCAAATTCGAGGAGAATTTTGCATGTACATACATGAGTAAATGGAACGAACAACTAATGAAGGCTCCAATGGTTTCTTTTTCTATAAAATATTCTCTGATGATGGCTTCTGTGAAAACGGACTGACACAAGTTTTTGAGTTTGTGAATGGGATACATGAACATATTAAGGTTGAACTGCGATATGGCAAGTCCTTGACAAAAGTTGAAAACGGCTTTATTTACACTGACTTTATCATAACCCCGATCAACTTTTAAAATATATAAGTAATTTAAGAACTCTTCTGCGACAAGGACTCTCACAAACTGACTTTTATGGTGATGTTGTTGATCCACTTCCCAAGACCTTGATCATAATCACTTTCATACAATATTCTTTAAATTTGCTAAACAGTTTATCAAAAGAGGTTATGACCCTATCATGTTGTAACACGCTGCATATGTATTGGTTTACCTATGTACCGTTCGCCACTATGCTTTCCTCTTTGATTTTGCGATGATCGGAATTATTGTGGACCCTATGATGACGTCTACCTAAATCCTCAAAAGACGATAGGCTTTTTCATATTTATATATAGATGATCATGTATGTGTTATATCGCCTATCAATGCTGCCTTTTTTGTCAGAGAATATAACCTGTGGGGGATATCTTTATTTACACTGTCCCGTTTTATTGGGATGACAACAGGGTAAGAGTGACAACAGGGTAAGAGTTGACGTGAAGTCTGTGATGTCATGTGTGTGTGTGTAGTTCTAAGGTTTATAGTCCGTCCGCCAACGAACACGTCAGGGTATACCTGACGCGATGGGCACAATAGAGTCTGGACTTGTCTGTGATGTCATATCTTGCATCTTTGTAATTAGTGTTTGTTTCTGTGCGTGTTGTTTGGTTGACGGTGGTCCTTGAATGCTACCTTTCCTGTTCGACATTTATATCTACTTTTATAGATGAAGCCCACTGATAACCAAATGGATTTTCGAAACAGCATTTTCCACCATACGAACACCAAGAAAGGTTTTACATATGGTCTGCATCTAAGGATAACAATAATATGTGAGAGGGAAAACGATTACAGAAGGCACCGTAGTAAATTAAAACCGTAAGCAAGAAGCAAGACACACATAAATGCGGGCCACTGGTCTTAACATACTCAAACGTTCTACCGAGTGTACACCACATTCTTCTGAAACACATCCGTGTGCTCTATCAGTCTGAGAGACTTAACAGTAGGGGAGCAGCCTTGATATTTTCCTACATCTTTTAAATATCGCAACCACGCTTGACAACGAAAAGTAGTACGTCAACTTTCGGCAACGTCAAAAAAAAAAAAATCCGCCATTTTGAATTTTTTAAAACGCATAATTTGGAAAATTGTGACAATTTTTGATCATGAAATTTCATTTCCCCTTTAGGTCTCGTGATTTTCGTCTGTACCGACTTTTTTTTTAGAAGCTCTACTGCGTGATAAATTCAGACCCGCCTTGTAAAATGTCGAAGCGAGGGGCGATAACTCTAAAAGATGCCATCTTTAGAATACGATTAAAATGACAACAACCGTGTGTTTTTTGTTAAATAAAGTACGAGGAGATACTTCAATTGTTGTTTTAGCTCACACATTACATGGATTTTGCTGCATATCACGAAAAGCATGTTATTTCTTTATCAAAAGTACACGAAAATACGAATTGTTTGATTTAACTGTAATTTTGACTCGACTGACCTCGCAAGAACTGCAGGCGCGTATTCGATGGAGCGGGTAGTATTGGGCACCCTCTCATATGTGGAAAGTTTACGTAACAATCGCTACTGTTCAAGATGGGAGTTGGGATGGAGAGAAGGAGGGGGAGGGCATCTGAACTGAGATTTAAAAGGATGCGCCCCATCCCCATCCCACCCCAACTAAAATCATGAAAGCTAGTTTGTTTTTGAAAGCTCTTCCAAGCATACAGTACATTCTTAAACATATTCAGATAATATATTTGTTGCTGTGTTTTTGACTAGACTGTCCAGTGTCTAATTGTCATCCGCAACTTGGCGCAGTCAGTAGCGCAGCGGATTTGTAACCGGAGGTGGTGCCACTGAGTTTTGTCGGTGTGTTCTTGGGCAAGACACATTCCCTTAGCCTCATCCGTCGGATGGGGACGTAAACAGGGTGGTTCCGCTTATAGGTCTATCATCCGAGCATGTTAAAGAACCATAGGAATCTGTTCGATAATAAGGGTAGTGCACGGTTCCCGGATTCCTATGTATCCTTCCCCTCTCTCTGAGGCGGCTCTAAATAACCTGTACTGTGTTGATGAGCAGTTAAATATTCAATTCAATTCATCCGCAACTGCACTCAGCACTGTCATATGTACTATAGCTGTCCCATGCTAGTATCATGAATCAACCGTGGAATATATCACCCACACATAAAAGGGTTTGAGGGCCCCATCTTACTTGTATTAGTTTAAATATAGACCATTTGTCGGTTGAAACCTAAGATGAATTTTTTATCAGACAGAAACACTGTCGTAATACTTATACTGATAGCATCGAAGGAAAATAAAGAAGGCCATTTCTTTTACTTTATATTTTTAAAGTTGAATTGTGTTTTATGTCATTATAGCACATTTTAGGCCATATTTCCTGGGTAGAACCAGTACTGTGTACTTACTGCTATCTGTAAGAATCGACACTTTCTCACCTACAAGTTGAGCTCCCAGTGGGAATTGAACCCGCAGCGGTGAGAGGTGAAGATGAGAATGTATACAAATATAAAATGCCAACCGAACATCTCAACTCAATATGTCCATGGGACTTGAATGAACGCACTGAAAACAATCCGTGGAAAATTGTACTATGCAAGAATATATATTCATAAATAAATTTTATTTTGATGCAAAATCGATATGCTCCTCTAGACATCATAGATAAAGATCATGTAAAGTTTCGAAAAGATTGGTTAAAAACTGTGGAAGGATATAGACGCACAGATAACTAACACCATATGCCGCCTCACCTTTCAATGGTAAACAATAAACATTTAAGGTACATATTAAGGCCTTAAATATTATCTTTCATGACTAAGTAAAAAATATGTAACAAGTCAGATATCAAAATGAATTATTTATTTGATTTAAAACATTTTATTTCAAATATTTACATCAAAACATCCCAAATATAAAGGGTATTACATAAAAAATTAAATTGCATCATACAATAATTGTTTTTATTTATTAAAGGGACACACAGCATTTATCAAGTTTTTATCAAGCATTAAAATGTAATTTATTTTCACTTTACACCCGCTTGCATATATTTAAATTATATGTTATAACATTTTGGAGTTTAAAAAAAAGAAGATTGCTGCATGTCCCTTTAATATGTAATTGTTTATATGGTGCAAGCCAATTTGAACATATGTGGGGTTATATATATATACATGTATCTGTTTGTTATTTTTTTGGTGAGGAAGACCACTCACTTTTCTTCTGGGTATAACCGGTAATATACACCTCCTGCCATCTGTTATTCCACAAACTTTTATATAATCCAATAAAATTCAGAAAACATTTTAATCCAATAAATAAATTGGGCACGGCCGGTCAGATTAACAGAAACACATTTATATTTTCATATTAGCCCTTATTTTGAGCCACTCCAATGAACTATCCAGTTAATGTCGCCAACGATCCACCTTGTGTCTACAGTCGGATATGCATGTTGATATGATATTGTGCTGGCTGAACTGGTGATCCTCTTACTAGACATATTTTTCTTGAAGTTGATGCTAGTACTGTCCGTATGAGGTATTGCTGATTCATGATTCATAAAAAAATAAATATATTGTACACCATCTTGTTATTATATACTTAGTATTCTTGTTCGTTTAAGTATTTCTGATTCTGTTGTTAATGTTGTAAAAAGTTATATGTGACTACTTGTTTCAATAAAATCCTCCCATATATATTGGGACATCACTAACTATTTTCAGCTAACTCCCAGCATCTCAGGACTCCAGGCTCTAAAAATAAAAATGACATACATGATATTT
Source organism: Cyrtodaria siliqua (assembly GCA_037043455.1). NCBI lineage: Eukaryota > Metazoa > Mollusca > Bivalvia > Adapedonta > Hiatellidae > Cyrtodaria > Cyrtodaria siliqua. Next base: position 181,034 of record JAWPHD010002303.1, read on the forward strand.
TGTTTCAACTTAAATAGGTAACAAGTTGTAGAACTGAAATATGTAAATGAATAGTGATTATAGAACTTTTTTTACATGTACAATAAATTAAAAATAATCGTTTTCTGCTAAATCAACACATTTATTACCGGTATACCTTACTTAGAGCCGCCCCAAATGACACATAGGAATTCGAGAACCTGTCTTACTCTTACTAATGTATATATTAATAATTTCTATGGTTGTTTATCGTGCTTGGAGGATAGACTCCCCAGTTTCAATCCCAATCAAACAAAAGAGGCTGAGGAACAAACAAGACTGAGGGAAGATGTATTGCCCGAAACCATAGACGAAACTCAGTGGTGCATGTGTGACTTGAACCGGAAGCTCCAGATTGCTATCATCCACCATGCTATTGCTGGGCCATGCCAGCACATTATGTTAAGTCGGGGTCTTGGTTAAGTTTAATAATTTAGATGTAATACAGGGACCTTTTTATTTTGTTTGTTTAATTTTACATATGTACTAAGCACAATATGACCTATTTATGTGTCGATGTGCTGTAAAACACCATTTTTATTTTTAGTATAAAAAGTCTGAGACTAAGTGCAGGCACAGACCTAATAACAAATTATTAATATGTCTGTGGTGCAGGACTGGTGCACAATGCCACATATTTTGCAAAGAACAAACATTGATAAATTCATAGATTTTTTGAAGCTGCGCTTACCTACATACTGGCTAATACAAGGCTCTTGATGTAGTTATACTGTGAGACTGGGAAATTTGACTTGAATCTGGCTATGGTAATACTGCACACTGCCTCTAGCTAACTTAGTCTTAGCAGACCTGAAAAAAACAAGTCATATATGATATTGTTTCATTTGTTTTTAATATTAATAACTCTGTCCAACTTTCTCAATGCTAACAATGTCAGCATTCCATAACATTTTACTTAAAACACAACTGGAATTGAAAGTGGTGCTTTCCAGAAGATGATACTGTCCAAAATGTAAGTCACAGGTGGCATTCATGAACAAATAGTAGATTTTCAAGGCTTACATTTTCATCAATTATTCATCACTCATGTGTTCTAAAAAATTATCAGAATTAAGTTAATATATATCAACCACCACCGTTTTACATGTTTCAACGTTAAAGACTTGTCATACAGAAATTAAAAGTGTATTTACTTACAAAGGCTACAGTGCAGACAATGCCATGACCCATTTCAGGCATTTGCTGGTGTGTTCCACTTTTCAATTTTAATTCTCTACATTGTCTACTGTAATAGATTTATTTGTTTGTATTTTGTAAATTACGCACTCATGCAAAACTTGGAATTGTATACGATCGTGATTGTAACACTGTTTTAATTCTACTTCTGTGCAAATAAATTGAAATAATCGATCGGTCACCGTCAATCGGGCCGTATGTGTAAACGATCTATCTGTGTATGTACACGGATCAGCATTATTTGACCTTTGAATGTGTGTGAGCTATTTTTAGCACATTCCTTAGCTATTTATAAACGTTCAGTTCAATTCACAATATTTAGTTTCTGTGACTGTGTATTGACCATATGATGTTAATTTGTCCAGGGAGAAGTGGGTTTGTGGCCTGCGACTGACTGGCCCTGGGCTGGGTGTTTTTCTGTGTCGCCGCCATTTTGAATAGCCTCTGAAAGAGTGAAATGCAGGTACCAACTTTCAAAACGGGCACGCAAAATGTATATTCACGAAAAAATAAGAAATTTTCAAAAAAGGTAGATCAGGTAATGATCTTCGACTCCTGTCAATTTCAACAATATTTAAGAATATACAATTTTTGTACCCGTTTTGAAACATTGGCAATTTCGAAGAAAACAAAAACTAGTTTTTTTCGATCTTCGCATTTGTACCGCGATTTCCGACTATGATATCTCAATAAAACCTGTCAACACGATTGTTTTATAAATCTCCGACATAGTAACTGACTTCTGATATGATTTGTTTTCTTTGCCATCTAGTATAAGCTTTAAACTAGTGTTTCTAAACAGAGTACTATAAAATCCGCGCATCTGCACGTGCTTGCAAAATGGGAACTACGTTGCCTCCAACCCCAATTATTTATGTTTGAGTTATGCGGTTCAGGCACGTGAAATGACTTGTCTGCTCCTGTACTGTAATGCTGTTTTCGAACACCATCGTTAGTCGCATATCAGCGAGATAGAAAACATTGCGACTCATTAGTTCATGGCAAAACGAATAGACGGAACAGTAGCAAGCACTTTTCACTACCGTTCATGTTCATGTCTCAATCAATAAATACTGAAAATGGAATCCCTTGGAAGCAACAAACACAAACAAGAGATAAAAGTATAATACTTGGTTTTATTGAGTCTGTTCATGAGAGGTAATGCGAATTGCAACACCTCTCACGCCTCTTAGCATCCGCTTAAGCGATATTCTACTTTAAAACCACAAAGATTGGGCTGGATGATCCCAAAGGACCAGTAAGTAATAACACTACTGATTTGTAGACGGGGCGACTTTTACGACCGCCACACAGCACTAAACAAACGCTAGTGGGAATGTTAATAAATACTGAAAATGGTATCCCTTGGAGGCAATAAACACAAACAAGAGAGAAAAGTAGCAGACTAGGTTTTATTGAGTCTGTTCATGAGAGGTAATGTGAGGTGCAACACCTCCCACGCCTCCTTGAACTGGCTTAAGCGATATTCTACTTTAACACATATTGGGTTTGATGATCCCACAGGACCAGACTGCATTATGTTTTGTATGTATCGTGTTCGACGATTTCTAATGTCTCCTTTCATACTTTTTTACGAGTAGTAAAATGAACAAGGTGAAGAATGCCGATATTGCAACAGGATTCATTTTTGCAATGTCATAGAAACAAGTTGGCAAAGAATGTCTGAACATCTGCGAGACATACATATGAAGAAAGACAAACCAATTAACGCCCCTTTCAACCAACATAATACTGACAAATGGCAATGTTCTATACGGGAACGTTTATTTGATAGCTCGAATGTATAAATACTCGTAAACTAATATTTATCACATGGAACTGCTTGTATTCCGTTTAATATACCCATTACGTATTTCCTTATATTAACCATGTGTAATACAAGGCGACCGAATCACTCGTCCTATATATCACACCGCGTATTTACAAACAAGCATGGCGGACACTTGGCTGATAAACGCGATTGTACAAATTGATGGCAGTGGCCAAAAAGGACGAATAGTGAAATGTAAAAGTTCAACCGCTGTGGACATGTATATCATCGATACAGATCCTGACCCTGCTCCGCCCACCCGGGTGCAGACGACACGTTTCGGTAAAAGTTCCGATACCGATGTAGAGAACATTGTTATGCAACAAAAAAACAAAAGAACCACGTCAAAAACATTTTACGATCAAAAATTGTTGAAATTGTTCCTGTGCAGCCTGTCGGAAAACCGTGAAATCCAGAACATTGCCCATGAAAAACTTTGCAAATTGTTGTGCAGGTTCTTTGTCAGTGTCCATAAATCGGATGGGACCAATTATGAACCGTCTTCATTGCGTGGCTTTTTGGGTAGCTTTGAACGACACTTGAGAGACCATTCATATGGGGTATCACTGATAACTGGCCAGGAATTCATTAAACTGAAACAAGTGTTGCAGGCCGAACAAAAAGAACTGAAAAGTGAGGTCTCGGAAACCAGGCCAAAAAGGCCGATCCCATCACCGACCAAGAAATTGAAACCCTTTTGGAAACGAAGCAGCTAGGCGGTTCGTCACCTGAAAGTATTATTAATACACTGTGGTTCTTCAACACCGTTAATATTGGCCTGAGTGGGAGTGACGAGCATAGGGACATGTGTTGGGCGATTTGAAACTCTGCAAGGACGATGAGGGTATGGAATATCTAGAGTTTCAGGAGCGCCAGACTAAAACCAGACAGGGTGCGAATCCACGGGATGTGAGAACTGTGAAGCCGAAAATGTGGGCCAATGTGGACAATCCAGAACGCTGTCCCTTAAATGTGTATAAAATGTATGCCAGCAAGCGTTCGTCAGATTATTGCAAACCCTCTGACCCGTTTTACATCGCAACACACACCATGCAAACTCAAATGAGGTGGACAGGATAAACTTATCTCCATTATGAAGCGTATGGTGAAATCTGCTGGCTTATCGGGTGACAAACAGCTGACAAACTACAGCGCTCGAAAGCATCTCGTACAGAAACTTTCTGAAAACAACGTCCCGGCGAACCATATCGCTCAAATCAGCGGCCACAGGAGGATTGAGTCCATAAACAACTACAGTCATCTGAGTGAAATGCAACACAAAAACATATCCAACATCCTTACTAATAGTAATACTAACACTAATGCTAATCCAGTTCAGTTTAATAACCAACTCGCAATGATAAAAAAACAAGATGTCCTCGGCGAATCAGTCTTGAAACTACACTTTCCATGGCGGTTTAAACAACATGTTCGCTGACAACATATTCGGCGGCACATTTAATATTAACATTGCTCCTGCAACAAACACTATGCTTCCACAAGCTCCCACAGTGCAAACACTTAAACGCGCTGTCATTGAGAGCGACTCGGATTCCGATTAATTCCTAAAAAGTTAACTTTACACGGCACATGTATAATGTGTAAACTGTGACCTTCTAGCTGTGTTATGCATACTGTAGTGACGTCATATTGAGACTTATTATAGCCTAAGCTACTTTGTTTATTTAGATGAAATCGTTATATTCATGATGATAATTGTACTATTTTGTGTTATTTGTCTATTGACATCGTTAATAAGAATACTTATAGTACATAAAGCCATAGTGGAACTGTTTAAATGTCTTTTTTATTTCGAACTACTTCCTCCCGTCCACACTTACCAAATTGACGAAGTGGTTAGTCGGTTTATGGTTGAATCAAAGTACTTGAAGAATTGGGTTTAATTGCAAGTTTCTTGTCGTTTTTGAGCCATGTGATAAAAAGGATCTGACACTCGTTGTCATTTCATACAAAATTTTATTAAACTCGTCCAGTAATGTGTTATTAAGCTCGCCAGAGGCTCGTTATTAAGCTCGCCAAAGGCTCGCTTAATAACAAATTCCTGAACTCGTTTAATAAAATTTTGTATGAAATGACAACTCATGTCAGATCCTCTATATATGGAAACGGTGACTCCAGAAACTACGGCCCGATGAATGCAACGTCAAAAATGGCGTTTCTGATATTATGGCGCGTTTTGACGAGACGTGAAATTAACTACGTCACGTCCGCCTCCTGGTATATACATTGTTAAGTAAAAGTAGATACAAAAACGGAACAGGAAAAGTAGCATTCAACGATGACACTCAACCACAAACACACTGACAAACAAAGAACAACTATATATAAAAAAGAGTATGATAATGGACCTTTGGAAACAACCGAACACGACACATACAAAATATTGCAGTCTCGGTTTGATTGAGACTGTTCATGAACGGTAGTGAAATATTCTAGCTACCGCTCACGCCCTCTAGCCCCGGGTTGAGCAGAACTCAATATTCATAAAATCAATAGTACATAATTTTAACCATCCCGAAGATGGAATGCATATAGCGGTGGATATAGAGATTTTCCTCCCCCATGTCCAGCGGCGTATGGTCCCAGTATCTAACAAAATACTATGTCCCGAAGAGCGAAATAAACAAAATGGAATTTAGCTAGGAGCATCGGTTATGAAGCCTGCATATCACAAGTAACAGCCAAAAGACTAAATTAAAAAGCATGATTATAAATTAAAATATGAACAAAGGCAAAGATAATACATCCCAAACACAAAAGGGCTGACAATAGGGCTACTGCCTTGGAACGGTCAATGGCAAAAGAGGCCGCTGTGGCTGGGGGTTAAACCAGGTTCTAGGATTCACCAAAACTCACTCCTACCCTATTGTCATCGCAATAACCGGGACAGTGTAAATAAAGATATCTCCACCAGGTCATAATCTGTAACAAACAATGCAGCATCAATAGGCAATATAAATAAAACACATACAAAATCATAATATAATAAAACAGAAGCCTAGAAAACCACAAAATAAGTACTCAATGACTTGGCAAAGCCAGAGCAACAATAAAACAAACCGATAATGGTACGACATGGCAAGATTAAAGACAAGCATCAAACGCTACCGTCCTATAACGTACATGCTGAATATGTAAAGGTATATAGAATTAAATCCTTCAAGTTCGCGGACGACATATTGGAAAGGGAGAGAACTTTATTTAATTTATATGATATTCCCGTTCGGAGGAAAATATGCATACAAATGATAATATCAATATTCTACGAGAGTTAGTGGTGCAAATACAGCGGCATTCAAAGGCATGACAACGCGATGGACTAACACTCGTATATGTCATCCATTAAATCCTCGCAAACTGTATACGTCATCAACCAACTAACGAACGAGGAAAACCACATTCTATTTATTCAAGTTCAAAACTATATTAAAAACACTAAACGATTCCAAAATCCTTAACTTTGTATCGATATACCGTTGTATTTTGTCTATATCAAATGTCGATATGTTTCTATCAGCCTGAATGGGGTATTATTTTGGTGGAGATTGCATGGGGTAAGAATGGCACGGCAGAGTTTAATTTTTTTGATTTTTTCTCTTCGTCTTTCCCTTTCAAGTTTATATTTAAATGTATTGTTACAATTTCAAACCGGTAATCACGTACACCTTTTCAGCCACAATGGAGAGAACTGTAACTTATGTCATAATAACTTATAGTTTTAATCCATTTGCATATGTTGCTATGAAAATCGTGATGTTGAATTGATGTAACATATCTGCAAGAAAATATTATTAAAGTTAATTAACGGACCCGTATCATGTTTGTAGTATCTGTTGTTATTTTGTATCATTGATTGAACATACATGTATCACTATGAGAATAAAACATTGAATTAACAGACCTGTATTATGCTTGTAGTACACATTGTTATTTTGTATGTTTGAATGAACAGACGTTATTCTGGCTGTTGAACGGTTTGCTATTTTGTATCAATGATTGAACAGACCTATATTAATGTTGTAGTACGTTTTGTTATTTTGTATCATTGAATGAGGAGTCCGATATTATGGTTGTAGTACATGTTGTTATGTTGTATCATTGAATGAACATACCTGTATTATGATTGTTATACGGTTTGCTATTTTGTATCATTGATTGAACAGACCTGTATTATGGTTGAAGTACCTGTTGTTGTTTTTATCATTGATTGAACATACCTGTATTATGGTTGCTATACACTTTGCTATTTTGTATCATTGACTGAACAGACCTGTATTATGGTTGAAGTACCTGTTGTTGTTTTTTATCATTGATTGAACATACCTGTATTATGGTTGTTATACACTTTGCTATTTTGTATCATTGATTGAACATATCTGTATTATGGTTTTGTTACTTGTGATATGCAGGCTTCATAACCGCTGCTCCCAACTACATTCCATTATGTTTATTTCGCTCTTCGGGGCATTTAATTTTATTAGATACTTGGACCATATGCCGTACGACATGGGAAAGAAAGATACTCCATGTCCACCGCCATATGCATGCCATCTTCGGGATGGTTACAATTTTGTACTATTAATTTTATTAATATTGAGTTCTGCTCAACCCGGGGCTAGAGGGCGTGAGCGGTAGCTAGCTATTTCACTACCGCTTATGAACAGTCTCAATCAAACCGAGACTGCAATATTTCGTATGTGTCGTTTTCGGCCGTTTCCAAAGGTCCATTATCATACTCTTTTTTATAGCACAGTGGCGTTGCCGCTTTGTGCAGTGTGGCGGCAGTAAAACGTCTCCCCGCGCTTGCAATCAGTACAGTTATTCATTCGATCTTTGGAGATCGCTGAGCCCGATACTTATATTTAGTTATCGGTGGTACATTTTCAATTTCTTTTGTTTTCTTACTTAATTTTTGAATCTGTGGTTTCACTACTCCGGCTCTGGGTATTGTTTAACCACTCATAGGATATGTTGTCTGCTTTTTAATTTAGTCTTTTGGCTATTAGTTGTGATACGCAGGCTTCATAACCGCTGCTCCCAACTAAATTCCATTATGTTTATTTCGCTCTTCGGGGCATTTAATTTTATTGGATACTAGGACCATACGCCGTACGACATGGGGAAGCAGTATACACCATGTCCACTGTCATATGCATGCCATCTTCGGGATGGTTAAAATTTTGTACTATTGATTTTATGAATATTGAGTTCTGCTCAACGCGGGGTATCTAGCATACTTCACTACCGCTCATGAACAGTCTCAATCAAACCGAGACTGCAATATTTCGTAAGTTGCGTGCTCGGCCGTTTCTAAAGTTCCATTATCATACTCTTTCTAATTACTTATTACAGTGAAAAAGAAAAGAAACAAATACTTGGCAACTTGAACTAGCATCTTCGGCATAGAAATCGAGAGCTGTAACCATTAGGCCACGGCCGCAAACGTGGTAACGTCATAATTAAATAGTATATATGGTAATGTAACAGCCTGATTCTATGACTCCTGATACTCACGCAAGACCTGAGCAGTAGCGTCAATAGTCCTTATTAAACTCCAAAGTTAATTGAAATTATTCTAGTTAGTCGTATTTATCGATTATTGGTCAATGTCGAGATAATTGGTCAGTATTGATTTACGCTCACCGATTGCGGAGATTAACGAAAAGTTCCGATGGCATTGATCATACAGTGTCGGACAATTCCGTCATTCTTTGGCGATATCGAGATGCTGTGAATGGCAGCGGACAAGGGACATCGCCAAGGAGGCCCTTAGGCAAATTACAATGTCGATCTCCGGAAGTAGCTACTGTTTCCCCGTTACGTATGCTTGGCTCCTGAATATTAGGCCGAAATCCGAAACCAAAGGTTTAGCATAATTTTGGAAAACTTCGCTTCTTATCATTATTGCTTACGCTTATGGGGTCACGTAGTGCAATGCTGACTGTAGATTTTCGTTCTCACGAGAATGAAGAACTGTAGATCTTCGTTCTCAAAAAGACGAAGAACAATAACACATAGGAGTCATTTAAAGAAACACATGGCAATCTTGTGTTTTAGCTTCACCAAAGGCTAAAAGGTGAGCTATTGGGATCACTCTTCCTCCGTCGTCCGTTAACTTTTGTTTCAAACAACTTTTCTTCAGAAACCCTTAAGTCACTGCTGACCATATTTCACAGAATCAATACTGAGACCAATGCTTTTATAATTTGTGAAAATTAGGTCACTGCGACATCAAAGATGGCAGCCATTTCCAATCATAATCAAAACCTTTAAAAATCATCTTCTCAAGAATCGCTAGACAGATTTCGAAGTTTTTCTCGAAATTATTGGCAACCCATAGGCTATAAATTTGTGTACAAATGAAGTTTCCGGGGTCAAAAATGGCTGCGCCCCAGGTGTCCATATTTTGTATATAGAGATTTTACATGTTTTGCATAGACAGGGAAACAATTAAAAAATCATCTTCTCAGAAACCGCTCTGCCAATTTAGACCAAATTTCATACTAATGATACTGAGGTCAATGCCTCCAAAGGTTTACAAATTATGCCAATGTGACATCCAAGATGGCCGCTACTACCATATATAATCAAAACCTTCACAAATATTTTTTTCAAGAACCACTTAAAAGACGTCGACAGATTGTTTGTGCTTATGTCACGGTACCCCTGTTGTCACCCCTTATATGTTTGTGATGTGCCTTTTTACCGCAGGTAAATGCTACTCTTCCTGTTGGACTTTCGTTCATCCGATCACCAAATTATTAATATCAATGAAAGCTCGGACAAGTTCGAAAACCAGCCAGATCGGATTGTTATATTTTGTCTTTTCAAGACCCTAGCGCCTTCATTTTGCATCCTACCTTTACCAGATTGTTGGTACTGAAGAAAGCTTCGAGTTGAAGACAAGGAAGATCGGACCAGTAACACTGCAGTTTAAAGTTATGGCCCTTGAATTTTTGAAAAATGTGTTACCTTTTTGATGTCAAATCTCTAGCACCTTCACCAGCATAATGTCAATGTTAATGAAAACTCGGACACGTTCGAAAACCATCTAGATCGGACTAGTAACAACGGAGGTATGGCCCTATATTTTCGTATATATATAGATATATATATATATTTAAGGGTGAGAAAATGCATACATCTACAAAATACCTTTCAAAAAGCACTGAATCCCCGAGGGGATACGAACATGTTGGAATAAAGTAATAGGTGAGGAAAACACATTTATACAGTGCTATAGTTTATAAAAACCCGAGCGCTTGGGGCTTACGCCTTCATCAGGGGTACACAAACACGAAAAGGACAAATACGAAACAAAAATAAAACACTAAAATACGCGGCAGTTTAAATAAACCTCTTTAAAAAACAACTTATCTTTTGGCAGTGTTGCAGGGACTGGTTACTTTGAATAGACACTCTGGAGCCAAATTTGATACTAATAAAGGAACATATCTGGTTGGATGAGGGTAACACTGTACGCTGACATTTAGTTATGGAGAGAGAGTGAAGATGTGAAAAAGATAACACAAACCCTACCTAAAATCCTAAATCCTAAAATCGATACTGCAGGATACGGTATAAAGCAACTCCAAAGCTATTAAAAACAATGAATAGGGCTAAAATAGTCAAATAAAATAAATGGAGATATTTTGATCAAGGGAAGTAACAAAATTGCTAATAATAGAACATTGCTGGTTGGATGAAGGTAAAATTGTACGCTGACATTTATGATGAGTTACAAAGAGAGAGTGTGTGAGAGAATAACCCTACCTCAATACCTAAGACATAGAATCGATACTGCAATATATTGTAAAAACAACTCCAAATCTAATTAAAACTATGAATAAGGCTAAACAAATATAAATGGAGAAAATTGGATCAAGGGAAGTAAAAAGAACAGAGTTAAATGTTTACACACATACACTGGTTTTTATTACTTCCCTTGATCAGATCTTTATAAAACTCTAACAGATTGTTGATATCAATGAAATTTCTGACAAGTTTGAAAACCAGTCAGATTGGACTATTTACAACGGAGTTATGGCTCTTCATTTTCTGAAATATGCTATAATTTGGCCTCGTTAGCACGATAGGGCCTTCATTTTTCATCGGCTCTTTTCAAACTTGTCAACGAAAGCTCGGACAATTTTGAAAACCAGTCAGATCGGACCAATAACACCACAATTGTGGCTCTTGATTTAGTTAAAATTGCTGTATTTTGCCGCTTAAAAGACAATAGGGCCTTGTTTTTTCATCCGATCTTTACCAATCTTTATTAGATTGTTACTATCAATGAAAGCTTGGACAAGTTTGAAAACCATCCGAATAGGATTAGTAACACCGGAGTAATGATTTGGTTAAAACATGCTGTATTTTTCCTCGTTAAGACGAAAGGGCCTTCATTTGGCCGGATTTTCAATGAAACTTTGCAGGGATGATCACTATCAAGCCTAGTTGTACATATCGTCACCGTGTTCCGGTTGAATGATTTTGGCGGCCCTTTAAAGTTTTTAATACACAGACCTTGACTGGACTAGTTCTCCTGAACACTTGGCCGGATTTAAACCAAACTCTTTAGGACGATCAGTTCCAGGTCTAGTTATGCATATCATTGCATTGTTCCGGTTGAATTATATTTTGACAGAGTTATAATGTATGGTCCTTTAAAGGTTTTAATACACAAACTATGTTTGATACACAGTCAACCATGAACACATTCAAAGCTTACAACAAGTACAAGAAAAATATAAGCACGATACACAGAACACAGTCAACCATGAACACATTTAAAACATACGACAAGTAAAAGGGAAATATAAGCACCATACACAGAACACAGTCAACTATGAACACAGTCAAAACATACAACAAGTACAAGTAAAATATAAGCACGATACACAGAACACAGTCAACCATGAACACATTCAAAACATACGACAAGTACAAGGAAAATAAAAGCACCGTACATAGAACACAGTCAACCATGAACACATTCAAAACATACAACAAGTACAAGGAAAATATAAGCACCATACACAGAACACAGTCAACCATGAACACATTCAAAACATACGACAAGTACACGGAAAATATAAGCACCATACACAGAACACAGTCAACCATGAACACATTCAAAACATAGAACAAGTACGAGGACAATATAAGCACGATACACATAACACAGTCAACCATGAACGCATTCAAAACATACAACAAGTACAAGAAAAATATAAGCACCATACACATAACACAGTCAACCATGAACACATTCAAAACATACAAGTCCAAGGAAAATATAAGCACTATACACAGAACACAGGCAACCATGAACACATTCAAAACATACAACAAGTCCACGGAAAATATAAGCACCATATACAGAACACAGTCAACTATGAAAACATTCAAAACATACAACAAATACAAGGAAAATATAAACACTGTACACAGAACACAGGCAACCATGAACACATTCAAAACATATAGCAAGTATAATAAAAAGGTAAGCACCATACACAGAACACAGTCGACCATGAACACATTCAAAACCTATAACAAGTACAGGGAAAATGTAAGCACCATACTCAGAACACAGGCAACCATGATTACACTCAAAACATACAACACGTGCAAGGAAAATATAAGCACCATACATAGAACACAGTCAACCATGAACACATTTAAAACATACAAGTACAAGAAAAATATAAGCACCATACACACAACACAGTCAATCATCAACACATCTAAAACATACAAGTAGAAGGAAAATATAAGCACCATACATAGAACACAGTCAACCATGAACATATTTGAAACAAACAAGTACAAGAAAGATATAAGCACCATACACAGAACACAGTCAACCATGAACACATTTAAAAACACACAAGTACAAGGAAAATATAAGCACCATACACAGAACACAGTCAACTATGAACACATTCAAAACATACAACAAGTACAAGGAAAATATAAGCACTATACACAGAACACAGGCAACCATGAACACATTCAAAACATACAAGTACACGGAAAATATAAGCATCATATACAGAACACAGTCAATCATGAACACGTTCAAAACATACAAGTACAAGAAAAAAATAAGCAACATATAGGACACCATAAACACAAATAGTTTGACAATAGGGGTACCGCCTTGGACAGGTCATTGGCTATAAGGTCTCTGGGAGTTTACACCAGGTTCTATGGTGCACCAAACCTCACTCTTACCATATTGTCATCTTAATTCAACAGGACAGTGTAAATAAAGAATCCACGCCAGACTATGATATCCTCTAACAAACTAAGCAAAAATAATATAAGTAAGATCCTGTTTAAATGAATATAACGAAAATGCCTAGAAAACCACAAAGCGAGTACTCACTGACCTGGAAGAAACCGGAGCAACAAGAAAGTAAACCGGTAAGGGAGCTACAAAACACGATGACGATAAGCATTAAACGTCACAATCTCTTTCAGGATTTCGGTAGTTTGATCGTAGGGTTCCTCAATCGCTCGCGCAATCACACAGTCAACGAGAAAAGCATAATTACAAAATGGGCCAGTCATAGGATCATAACCTCTTTTGATAAACAATTTTGCCACTGACCCTTCAAAGGCGGTAGCCCTATTGTCAACCCTTTTGTGTTTGTGATGTAGTATGCATTTATTGTTATTTTTGCCTTCTTGTTTGTCTGTTTGCGCGTTTGTTTCTGTGTTTTGTGGTTGACTGTCCTCCTTGAATGCTACTTTCCCTGTCCGATCTTTTTATATTTCTTTTTACAAAAACAATATGGAAGGAGAAATTTGGAAATCGCCGAAAACGATCAATATAAAAAAATGCAGTCTCGGTTTGATTACGACTGTTCATTAACGGTACTGTGAATGCTAGCTACCGTTCACGCCCTCTAGCCACGGCTTGAGCAGAACTCAATATTTAAAATGGCTATGGTACTAAATGTTTAGCCAGCCCGAAGATGACATGCATATGACAGTGAACGTGGAACCTTCAATGTAGTATTGTCATATACCATTGCGTGACCAGAGTTTAATAATATTGTTTGAAAGTTATTATGGCTGAGGATCTGATGACGTTTGTAATAAATACTAATAAACCTCGTCACTTTATATTTTAAAAAAAGATCGAGTTGTTATACGGTAGCCCTGATGGAATTGTTTTTTTTATACAACGGTTACGAATATTAAAATCCTAAACTCGACAACAAGCTCTAGAACAAGGTAGAGTTAAAACGAATAAGTTGATCTACATAAACATCATAAGAAGTTGCTTGGGGAACATTGAAATTATATTCTTTGCCATAGATTTCCTATTATTTCTTCATTTTTAATCGAGAAATGAAGCGAAAATATCAGCAATATTAGCTTTGCTGAGTTAAAGTTCGTTCGGATAGATCATTTTAATAGATAGAAAAGAAAAGCGTTTATCATCCAGATACCGAGAGGCTTCCTGAAATGACAGTTAAGTTTGATGATTGTCTGCAGTCTTGTCTTCTCGTGGTTTATTATCTTGTTGATCTGGCTTCTGCCAAGTCATTGAGTATTTGATTTGTGTTTTTTTATGGGTATTTTATATTCATTTATACATATACATGGTCACCTCTGTGTAATACGTATAGAGAATATAACCGTGAGGGAATTTCGTTATTTACTCTGGTTTTATTTGGATGACCGGATGGTAAGAGTGAGTTTTTGGAAAAAGAAGGGTCAGTGGCAAAAAAGCCATTGGGGGTTTAAACCAGGTTCTATGGTGCACCAAACCTCACTCTTACCCTATTGACATCCCAATAAATAGGACAGTGTAAATAAAGATATTCCCGCCAGTTTATACTATCTAACAAGCAAGGTAGCATTAATAGCCAAAACACATGAATGATCACTATATATAATTATTTAAAAACAAAGTCACATTGTGTTAATGACTTGGCAGAAGCCAGAGCAACTAGAGAACAAATCGTTAAGGGTACTACAAGACAAGATTAAAGACAAATATCAAACGCTACCGTTCTATAAGGATTTAGGTAGACGTCATCATATGGTCCACAATATTACCAGTATTCGCACAATTGAACTCGAGGTTTCATGCACGCATGTGCCGACCACTCATATCCGCAGTGTGCTTTTTGTCCGCTGTCGATTTAAATCCGCATAATAAAAGCGTGCTTTTTGTCCACCGTGACGCGTTTTGTCCGTAGCTTTATGTCTGCGTAGCTTTTTGCCCGCAGAAAAAAATGTGTGCCTTTTTGTCCACCATGATGCGTTTTGTCGTTAGCTTTATTGTCCGTGTAGCTTTCTGTCCGCAGAAAAAAAACAATTGCATGCTTTTTTGTCCACCATGACGAGTTTTGCCGTAGCGTTATGTTCGCGTAGCTTTTTGTCCACATAAATTGATCTGTGCTTGCATGACGCGTTCTATCCTAATCGTTATGTCCGTTTAGCTTTTTGTTCGAAGAAATGTTATTTGATGCTTTCTTTATATATTTTTATTTTTATTTTTTATTTGTCTCCTATGACGAGTACTTCCCGTATAGTCATGGCGTTTTACGATTCATCAACATATTGTGTATGGTAATATAGTCTGTCTGTCTGTCTGTCTGTCTGTCTGACTGTCTGTCTGTCTGTCTGTCTGTCTGTCTGTCGTCTGTCTGTCTGTCTGTCTGTCTGTCTCTCTCTCTTTCTCTCTCTCTATTTTTGCCAATGTGAGGACTGAAATTAGAAGAGACTTTAATAGAAATGGTTATTATTTTAGTGTCTCATACAATATGCATTATATACATATATATGGAAGACGTATATGTTCTGTATTACTACATAATTATGACACACATACAACACAAGGAATGCAATCAATAATAAAAGACGGATGAATGTATCAATACAGAGACACGATAATGTAGTGTCCATTCAAATAGCCGTCTGAATCCATTATCGGCTTAATTAGTACTAACGTTTGATAGATAAAGAGGTAGAGAAATTATGGTTGTCAGTTAGTAAGTCAGTTAATTAGTCCTGAACCTATGAGTCGAACAGAGCAGACATCTAACGGCCGATGTGTTTGGGTCACTTTGTCCATACAGGGTCGGCGGTGGGGGCATTGTGGTAGGCAAAACAAATGTTCAGATGAACACATTTCTAGTATTTTTTATACATTGGATATGTTGGAAAACTACTACTTTTGCATAAAATATTGTAGATGTCGTATATGTCAGGTATTTATAGTCATCTCTTTAGACCATGATTTTGGAGCACATAGGATGGAACTTTAATGGTCGTCATATTATTCGTAGTCTTTCTGTTGTGACACATATGGTCTGAATTTCACGAAATTTACTATTGAGTTATTGCCCTTGATTATTTAAAGAGGAAATTTCACCGTATGGACACTGTTATGCTTGTAAATGTTTTTTAATTTTCACTAAATTTAATTTAAATGTTTATTTCACCAAAATCATAAACAAGTTCGAATATGATTAACGAATACTTAGCAAAATGAATGCCCTTGGTTATAAAAAAGGCACATTTTAGCTAATGGACACTAAATGGTTTCTGATTTTCACGAAATTTGTTTTGAAGGTTTATTTCAAATAGCTCTTAAAACAACTTCAGTAAGAGCAATATTGACACATTTGTTGCAGAATTATTGCCCTTAATTCTTGAAAAATAAGCAGATGTTAGCTTCCAAATTCAATTTAAATGAGTATATCAATAAGACCTTTGAAAGGTTTATCAATTTGCACAATTGATCCGTCTATTGCACAATTATTGCCTATGATTATTTCAGCTTTTGGACACATTATAACTTTTGAGTTTTTACCGCACTAAATTTATTTGAAAGTTTTTGCAATAGAATCTTGAATGAATGAGCTTTCGGCGCATTCATTGTACATTATTGCCTTTGATTCTTGAAAAAGAGGCAGATTTTAGATTTACTATATTTATTGAACTTTATAAATATAAGTAAATGGTTTCCAATGTTCACCAACGTTCATTTGGAGCTTTATGTATAAGCTCTGATATCGCAATCAGCAATATTTACACAATAGTTATAGAGTTATTGCTTTGGAATAGTAAACAATAGGCAGGCACATTCCACCGAACTTCTTTCCAAATATAAAAGTAATTTAAGGACTCTTCTGCGACAAGGACTATCACAACCTGACTTCTATGGTGATGTGATTTATAAACTTCGTAAGATTCTTGATCATGATCACTTTCATACTATCTTTGTTAAACTTGTTAAAAGTTTATCAAAAGAGGTTATGACCCTATCATTTTGCAACGTACTGCATGCTTGGTGGTGGACCCTTTTACAGTTCGCCACTATGCTTTTCTCTTTAATTGCACGATGACCGGACAGGCTTTGGACCCTATGATGACGCCTATCTAAAGCCCATTGGGACGGTGGCGTTTGATGTTAGTCCATGATCTTTCTTGTCGTGCCCTTAATGGTTTATTCTCTTACTGTTTAAACCCCCAGTGGCCTACTTTGCCACTGACCGTTCCAAGGCGGTAGCCCTATTGTCAACCCTTTTGTGTTTATGTCCTTTGCATTTATTATTGCTTTTGCCTTCTTGTTTGTCTGTTTGCGTGTTTGTTTCTGTGTTTTGTGGTTGACTGTCCTCCTTGAATGCTACTTTCCCTGTCCGATCTTTTTATATTTCTTTTAGTAAATGGTTTCCCGATCGTCACCATATATGACCTGAAGATTTATGTCTATATGATCTTGGATCAGTTTGACATTAAGAGCAATATTGACCTTGACTTTTAAACAATAGGCACATTTCATTAAATTGCTTCCCAGATTTTTTTAGGGGTTTAAAATAATATTTTATTTAGGTTTGACAATAAGTAATTGAAACTGAAGCGTGCATCACAGCAGAGTTATTGTTGTTGATTATTAAAAAAGATACTTTCAGCTTGTAAACGTCACTTCTTATCAAGTCTTAACACATGAAAGTCGGTAGAGCGTCCTAGGCCCTCTTGAAATACATCAAAGTATATCACTAAGATGGAACTTCATAGATGCATTGCCTTTGATGACAGAAGAATCCTATTGAGTTTGGGGTCAATGGTCTAGGTCACCCTGACCTTATATGTGTTCAGTCCTTCTTACAAATAACTCCCGAAGTATATCACCTATTCTAGTGAACATTCATCCGTACATTATTGCTTTCTGTTTCTGTTGACACGAATATACTGTGCAAGTTCATAGATCTTCTTTGGATAAAATATGGCACAGACGTTACCCAGATTCCATCATTCAAACATTTAACAATGAAATACATGGTGGATGGTTATACAAGTCTGCCCCCATGGGGAAACATTTGTTTTTTGGGGTGGGGGGGGACGGAGTTGTGAGGGAGTTATTATTTGTTTTAAACTTTAAGAATTTACAAACAAACCATTTAATTATTCATATAGTCAACAGACACATCCTCGTGTTGGTTGTAGCTTCATTTAGTTTTTTCTATCATGAACTCTTTCGCTTGTGCTCAACGTGTAAAGCAATATAAAAGATCGGACAGGGAAAATAGCATTCAAGGAGGACAGTCAACCACAAAACACAGAAACAAACATGCAAACAGACAAACAAGAAGGCACAAATAATAATAAAAGCAAACGACATCACAAACACAAAAGGGTTGACAATAGGGCTACCGCCTTGTAACGGTCAGTGGCAAAGTAGGCCACTGGGGGTTTAAACCGGTTCTAGGTGCACCAAACGTCACACTTACCCTACTGTCATCCCATTAAAACAGGAAAGTGTAAATAAAGAAATCCCCGCCATGATCTAATATTTAATCAACAAGGCAGCATCAATAGGCAATATAAGTAAAACACAAATATGCTCGTGTAAATATAATACAAAACAACAATAGCCTAGAAAGCCACATTGAAGATACTCAATGACTTGGCAGAAGCCATACCAACAAGAGAATAAACCATGAAGGGCACGACAAGAAAGATCATAGACAAACATCAAACGCCACCGTCCCAATGGGCTTTAGGTAGACGTCATCATAAGCTAAATTACGCATACTAATATGTAATTAGCTAAGTTTACACATAGAAAACATCATTTGTGTTTTAAACATTGAAGAGCTACTCATTTTGCATAGATCATTGTATTTGGAGTATTTTGTCAAGAATTAGATTAGAATACGTTATTGAAATGATTTTAGTCTTAATCTGGGGACATGGTTGCTTGAAATACCTAATATTTCCAACAGAGTAATGTTACAAATGATTCAGACAAGTGTTTAGAAAGAAGTATTTGTGTTTTGTTTTGTTTTGTTTTTTTAACATTTTAATAATTTACAAATCAATTGTTTAGAACAATGTATTTGTGGGGTTTTTTGTTGTTGTTTTTTTTAACATTTTAATAATTTACAAATCAAGGTTTTAGAACGAAGTATTTGTGTGTTTTTTTGTTTTGTATTTGAACATTTTAATGTTTTACAAATCAAGTGTTTAGAACGATGTGTTTGTGGGGTTTTTTTGTTATTTTTTTTAATATTTTAAGAATTTACAAATCAAGAGTTTAGAATGAAGTATTTGTGTGTTTTTTTGTTTGTCTTTTTAACATTTTAATAATGTACAAATCAAGTGTTTAGAGCGAAGTATTTGTGCCTTTAGTTTATTGTTACTTACTTACTTTTTGTTTTGATTTTTTTAACATTTTAAGAATTTACAAATCATTTGTTTAGAACGAAGTATTGGTGCTTTTTTCTTTTTAATATTTTAATAATTTACAAATCCAGTGTTTAGAACGAAGTATTTGTGTTTTTGATTTTTGTTTTTTTAACATTTTAATAATGTACGTATCAAGTCTTTAGAAAGTATTTGTGCTATTTTTATTTTTTTTATTAACATTTTAATCATTTACTAATTAAGTGTTTAGAACGAAGTATTTCTGCTGTTTGTTTGTTTCGGTTTTTTACATTTTAAAAATTTCCAAATGAAGTGTTTAGAACGACGTATGTGTGCCTTTTGTTGTTGTTACTTACTTTTTGTTGTGCTTTTTTTTTACATTTCAATAATTTACAAATCAAGTGTTCAGAACGAAGTATTTGTGGGGTTTATTGTTGATGTTTTTAATAGTTTAATAATTTACAAATCAAGTGTTTAAAACGAAGTATTTGTGCTTTTTGCTTGTTGTAAGTAACTTTTTGTTGTGCTTTTTTTTAACATTTTAAAAAATTTACTCACCAAGTGTTTAGAACGAAGCATTTGTGGGGGTATTTGTTGTTGTTTTTAGTATTTTAATAATTTACAAATCAAGTGTTTAGAAAGAAGTATTAGTGCTTTTTTGTTGTTTTTCTTAACATTTTATTAATTTAAAAATCAAATGCTTTGAACGAAGTATTTGTTGTTGTTTTTGTTTTGTTTTTTAACCTTTTATTAGTTTACAAATCAAGTGTTTAGAACGAAGTATTTGTGGGTTTTTTTGTTGTTTATTTAACATTTTAATAATTTACAAATCAATTGTTTAGAACAAAGTACTTGTGTGTTGTTTTTTTGTTGTTTTTGTAACATTTTAATAATTTACAAATCAAGTGTTTAGAACGAAGTATTTGTTCTTTTTGTTTGTTTTTACTTGCTTTTTGTTGTGCTTTTTTTTTTTTTACTTTTTAAGATTTTACGAACCAATTGTTTAGAACGAAGTATTTGTGGGGGTTTTTGTTGTTGTTTTTTTAACATTTTGATAATTTACAAATCAAGTATTTAGAAAGAAGTATTTGTGTTTTTTTGTTTTGTTTTTTAACATTTTAATAGTTTACAAATCAAATGCTTAGAACGAAGTATTTGTTGTTGTTTTTGTTTTGTGTTTTAACATTTTAATAGTTTACAAATCAACTGTTTAGAACGAAGTTTTGTGTGTTTTCTGTTTGTTATTTTAACATTTTACAATTCAAGTGTTTAGAACGAAGTAATTGTGTTTTTTTGTTGTTGTTTTTTTAACGTTTTAATAATTTACAAATCAAGTGTTTAGAACAAAGTATTTGCGGTTTTTTTGTTGTTGTTTTTTTTTTAATTTTAATAAATTAGAAATCAAATGTTTAGAACGAAGTTTTTGTGTGTTTTTTTAGTTTTTTTAACATTTTAAAAATTTACAAATCAAGTGTTTAGAACGAAGTATTTGTGCTTTTTGTTTGTTGTTACTTACTTTTTGTTGTGCTTTTGCTTTTTACATTTAAGAATTTACAAATCAAGTGTTTAGAAAGAAGTATTTGTGCTTTTGTTGTTGTTTTTTTAACATTTTAATATTTTACAAGTCACTTGTTTAGAACGAAGTATTTGTGTGTTTCTTTGTTTTGTTTTTTAACATTTTAATATTTTACAAATCAAGCGTTTAGAACGAAGTGTTCTCCAATGATGATTACAAATGCTGATTTTGTTGATAATGACTAATCAGTCATAATAATTCTAAATTAATAGAGTTATTATGGGAAAACTTCACTATAGGTCAGTTGCAATTGCTGTGTTTCGTAACAGTCTTGTTTTTTGGGGGCTTTATTTCTTCTGTTGATTAAATTCCCAATTCTAAAACGTCTTTTTTTCAATTTCGAGCTGTTGTTTTTGTTACATGGTGTTTTAAGTCATTTACAGCACATGCTAGGCTATACATGACAGTTGATTTAAATCGAGGTGGAGACAGACCATCTACTATTCCTGGAACCGAGGTAAACTTAGTACTGTATACATCCTGACATCGTTAATATCAACATTTTCTCAAGTTAAGCTCCCAGCAGCGAGGCGAAAAAGTTTCTAAAAGCAGCCTCTTTACTATCCCGGTCACAGAAGCACTTATCAATTCTACGACTAAAACCTGCAACTGAAACAAGCAGTGTTATCATATTGAGTATGAAACCCGTTTAGACCCGTTTAATGAAACCCGTTTTGATCTTGGTTTAAATTTTTTTCTCAATTTGTTCAATGATCAAAATCAATGATCAAAACTCCACTGGAAAAAACATAATAAAGTAACGTTTATCTTTTAAAAATGTCGATTCTCACGGGTTGCTGGAGGTGTATACTACTGGTTCTCTCCAGGAATAAGAGGGTGGTCTGCCTCCACCACGAAATAAATCGACCATCATATCTAGGATGAAAATGACGTAAAACACATTAAAACAAAACAAACCTTTTACAACAATAATTTGCTTTTTTCAAAGTAAATTATGTCACTGAGATACAGCCGCGAAACGTAGCGACGTCATGTAAACAACAAAACGACGTCATGACTTCTCTTACAACTTGCAGCCTAGTGTATTGAGAGCAATATGTCATGGCTTTATTACAGGTTGTGATAACCCACGAACCAACGTCAAGGTAGGAGTCATTCTCGTGGGTTTATTTTCTTTAATCATTTTTTTATTGATCCTTATACGAAGAATGTTCAATAAACGTCATGTTTCATCTATAAGCACTTATGATTTCTCTACACTATATACAACTTTACCACATCATCTAAAGCGTTTTTTACTAAGGCAGTTTAGACAATTATACTATGTGGACTTGCTATGAAGTTTGTGAAGCAAATCATCTTCCTATTAGATAATATTTTCATCAGGTATGGAACCACCGTTTATAGACAAATTGTTGGTATCCCTATGGATACGAACTGTGCACCACTTGTCGCAGATTTGTTTTTATTTTGCTATGAAAGAGATGTCATGTTGAATCTTTCACCAGATACAAAGGCAGATGTTATTGAAGCCTATATTGACACCTCTCGGTATCTGGATGACATATTGAACATTGACAACCCTTTCTTTCCAACTTTTTTAATTATATTTATCCTGAAGAACGTCAGCATAACTAAGCTAATATATCTGATAATAACGCTTCTTTTCTTGATTTAGATCTCGCGATTGAAAATGGTGAAATAAATAGCAAAGTCTATGACAAGAGAGATGATTTTAATTTGGACATTGTTAACTATCCCCACTTGGATGGGGATGTTCCCCGAGCAACTTCTTATGGGGTGTATGTGTCTCAACCTATTTGTGTTTCTAGAGCTTGTACTCGAGTTGTGGACTTTAATATTCGTAATCTTTGTATAACTGAAAAGCTACTCAATCAGGTTGCTTTTATTATTACTTTTGCCTTCTTATTTGTCTGTTTGCATGTTTGTTTCTGTGTTTTGTGGTTGACTGTCCTCTTTGAATGCTACTTTCCCTGTCAGAAAATTTTATAGTTCTTTACCATTACCATAAACTTCTCAAAACCTTTGCAAAATGTTATCATCGTAACCCTGATCTTCTTTCCAAATATAAAAGTAATTTAAGGACTCTTCTGCGACAAGGACTATCACAACCTGACTTCTATGATGATTTGATTTATTAACTTCGTAAGATTCTTGGTCACGATCACTTTCATACTATCTTTGTTAACCGTGTTAAAAGTTTATTAAAAGAGATTATGACCCTATCATTTTGCAACGTACTGCATGCTTTGTGGTGGACCCTTTTAGAGTTCACCACTATGCTTTCCTCTTTAATTGTACGATGACCGGTCAGGCTGTGGACGCCTATGATGACGCCTACCTAAAGCCCAATGGGACGATGGTGTTTGATGTTTTACTATGATCTTTCTCGTCGTGCCCTTAATGGTTTATTCTCTTGTTGCTCTGGCTTCTGCCAAGTCATTGAGTACCTTCATTGTGGCTTTATAGACTATTGTTTTTTGTATTATATTTAAACGAGCATATTTGTGTTTTACTTGTATTGCCTATTGATGCTGCCTTGTTTGTTAGAAATTAGATTATGGCGGGGTTTCTTTATTTACACGGTCCTGGGAAGACAGTAGGGTAAGTGTGAGGTTTGGTGCACCCTAGAACCGGTTTAAATCCCCAGTGGCCTTTGCTACCACCGACCATTTCAAGGCGGTAGCCCTTTTGTCAACCCTTTTGTGTTTGTGATGTCGTTTGCATTTGTTATTACTTTTGCCATCTCGTGTGTCTGTTTGCATGTTTATTTTTGTGTTTTGTGGTTGACTGTCGTCCTTGAATGCTGCTTTCCCTGTCCGATATTTGTATCTTTTTTTATCAGTTAATAGCTCGCCAGGGGTCATTCAATTATTTAATAATTTACGATCTACGGTCAGCAGTGTACTGTCTTTAATGATACTAACTTTTTATTGCATGTACTTTCGGTTGCCATTTCCGCTGAAGTTTTGGGTTTGCAAAAACACACAATAAAACATGGAAAAACGCACACAAAAAAACACAGCATCATAAACATACGTTGCTAATTCACATACACGTGATATCAAGAGCATACAAACAAAATGATATCAGAATATTAAATGATTCAAAGAAAATTACAAAATAAAAAGTTAATCGAATGAAGTATACGTGTAAATGCTGAAATTCCTTGCATAAATCTTGCAAAAGCGGGATGCCTAAGAGGCTATATATCGGTTTACTGGGTGAAGAATTGAGGTGGGGATGAGAAGATAGAGGTAAACGCTACGACGAAGTTTGGTAAAGATCTGATGAAAACTAAGCAAATTGAAGAATGGTAGCTTTCGAATGTATCCACCATTTCTTCTAAGACCGATCGAGGTAATTCAATAAAATACTTAAAACATAAATGGCGGTGGAGGGGATGGGGCTGAGCATGGGGATAAGTCAGACTATTTATCAAACTTGTTCAAGTTGTATGATAATAATATCTGAACAAGTTTGTGAAGAACAACAACCACAATTTTGCCGTTCCTCGTCCAACATAGATAGTTTTCAATTTGTCAACGTTTTAATCAACTGATATAACATCATAAATTAAATTATAGAAACGTTCTAATAAAATAAAATTATAAAATAGAGTTATCAATGTAAACTAAACCATTTTACAATCAATCAAGGCGATAACTCTGGTGTTACTAATTTGTTATAGCTGATGTTTGAACGTGTGCAAGCTTTTGTGATATTCAGACCATGAAAAGGTTTGGTCGCATTAATAAATAACAGGGCCCTATCATGTTCAGAAAGCTAAAGTAGGGGTAGGGATAAGACAAAACACCGAATCAACATGGAGAAATTTGTATCGAGTTAATGATAGACCCTTGTGAATCAGACATAAATATTGCTCCTAAGGATGGGAATTAGACAGACTACGTGTACGTTTGTCTAATTCCCATGGGTGTGCCAGTCGC
This sequence comes from Cyrtodaria siliqua, assembly GCA_037043455.1. Lineage (NCBI taxonomy): Eukaryota > Metazoa > Mollusca > Bivalvia > Adapedonta > Hiatellidae > Cyrtodaria > Cyrtodaria siliqua. Next base: position 206,286 of record JAWPHD010002303.1, read on the forward strand.
CCCCTTCCCACGTACCCAAAGTGGGGAAAACATCGATAGCAAACCTCATTATGGGGTGTATAGCACATCTGTCTTTGTCACCTTTAGGCGTTGTTAATAAAACTGAAAAAATCAAAGGCAAGTTGATTGTCTTAGTATGTACGTATTTTTAAAGGGCGCATTTCCTTCGTTTCTGTGTTGAAGAATGCGCACGCAATTTTCACCAATTTGTGAAAAATCCTGCTAGCCAGGGTGAAATTATTGATGCCTTTAAAAATACTTCTCGGTATCTTGATGACATACTCAATATTGATAATCCGTTCTTTGCTCATATGGTTACTAACATTTATCCAGCAGAGCTCACGTTGAATAAAGCCAACAGTTCGGATACTGTAGCAGCATTTCTATCTTCATCTCTCGATTTCAAATGATTGTATTCATACTAAAATCTATGATAAGAGAGATGATTTCAATTTTAACATCGTTAACTATCCACACCTGGATGGAGATGTACCTCGTGCTACCTCATACGGGGTGTATATCTCCCAGCTCGTTAGATTTGCTAGAGCGTGTAATGATGTTACAGACTTCAATGATCGAAATCAAGTTACAAGTTAACTTCTTCAGCAGGGTTTTCGTTATCACAAACTACGTAGATCTTTCTCTAACTTCTACCGCCGCAACGAGGGCCTGCTGGAAAAGTACAACACCAACCTTAAAACACTTCTGCGACTAGGCATATCACAACCCTCATTTTATGGAGATGTGGTCTATAAACTTCGAAAGTTAAAGGGGTCTGACGGGTTTCCTGACCGCTTTACAAATTTAATCAGGATGTTCCTCAGAAAAGGATATAACCCTTTGGTTTTACAGCGCACTTCATGTTTAGTGATTGACCGTTCTACAGTCAGTCATTACGCTTCACTTTTCACGTGTGCGATGACTGGACTACCTCCTGGGACGCTATGATTGTACCTACTGAAACTACCTGCTACTAGAGAATTCCTTTTGATGGGATGTAGTTTTATTTACACTGTCTTGTCTATTTGGATGCTGAAGACAGGATAATAGCGAAGATTGTGAGCATATAAAATCGATTCAAGCTAACCAGTAGGCCTTATTGCTTACTGAACGTTCCAAGTCGGTAACCCTGTCTTCACCACATTTTCTGTTGTTTATTGTCTCTTTCATTGTATTATCAAGTCCTTGTTTGCAGTACAGTGCGGACCTACGATGCCATTGCGTTCGGACGCTGTGGTTTTTATAGGACCCTATATCTCATTTTTGTGACATATGAGGTTCCACCCAGCATTACGCTCACTAGTCATCCCTCTGTTTTCAAAACAAGAATGTCACAAAGTTATTTATGCATTCCACAGGAAGGAATTGCTTATGTTAAAAAAAATACCACATACTACCAATATTTATGTTAGATTATAATCAGGATAGACATGCAACTAAGACGAAAATATTTGAGTTTCTTGGTTTAAGTAATTATTTAAACTGTCTATTTTACCAACCCCACCCAATAAGAAAATGAGCCATTTTTATGAAAGCAAATGCAAGAAAAAGTAGATATAAAATCGAACATGAAAGTAGCATTCAAGGACGACAGTCAACCACAAACACACAGAGAAACAAAGAACAACTTAAAAGATGATTCAACGGCAAAATAAGACAACACAAACACAAAAGGGTTGACATTAGGGCTACCGCCTTGGAAGGGTCAGTGAAAAAAAACGCCTCTGGGTGGGTGGTGGGGATGGAGTTTAAACCAGGTTCTAGGGTGCACCAAACCTCACTCTTACCCTATTGTCATCCCTATAAACGGGACGTTTTAATAAAGATATCTCCGCCAGGTTATAATCTCTAACAAACAAGACAGTATTAATAGGCAATGTAAGTAAAATACATATTAACATATATCTATAATATAAAATACTGATATAGGTGATCCTTTGAGAGCAACAAACAGAGAATAAAGCAGCAGACTCGGTTTTATTGAGTCTGTTCATGAGAAGTAATGAAAGAAGCAACACTTCTCACGCCCCCTAGCACCGGCTTAAGCGGTATTCTATTTTAAAGCCACCTATATTGGGCTCGTTGGTCCCAAAGGACCAGTAAAAAATAACACTACTGATTCGGAGCACGGGGAGACTTTTTACAGCCGCCACACTTCACTAAACGAACAACAGCCTAGAAAAAAAGGTATAATAATTGACCTTTGGAAACGGCCGAGCACGACACATACGAAATATTGCAGTCTCGGTTTGATTGAGACTGTTCATGAGCGGTACTAAAATATGCTAGCTACCGCTCACGCCCTCTAGCCCCGGGTTGAGCAGAACACAATATTCATAAAATCAACAGTACAAAATTTTAACCATCCCGCAGATGGCATGCATATGGCAGTGGACATGGAGTGTAACGCTTCCCTATGTCGTACGGCATATGGTCCCAGTATCTAATAAAATTAAATGCCCCGAAGAGCGAAATAAACATAATGGAATTTAGTTGGGAGCAGCGGTTATGAAGCCTGCGTATCAAAAAGCAGACAACATATCCTATGAGTGGTTAAACAATATCCAGAGCCTCTTATCGGCCGGAGTAGTGGAACCACCGAATCAAAGTTAAGTAAGGAAACACAAGAATTGAAAATGTACCACCGATAACTAAATTTAAGTATCGGGCTCAGCGATCTCCAAAGATCGAATGAATAACAGTACTTATTGCAAGCGCGGGGAGACGTTTTACTGCCGCCACACTGCCACACACTGACTTGGCAGAAGCCAAAGCAACAAGAGAACAATCTGTTATGGGTACTACAAGACAAGATAAAAGACAAACTTAAAACGCTATTAGGATTTAGGTAGACGTCGTCATAATGTCCATAATCTGCCCGGACATCGCACAATCGAAGAGGAAAGCATAGTGACGAACTGTAAACGGGTCAACCACTTTACATGCAGAAACTGAACAATTCTTAAGACACATATCAAATAATGAAAGATATGTGTTAAATATAATTGAACACATTACTGGTATCTATAAATATTTTACATGAATGAACACAATGTGTTCTTATGGCAACGCAAAGACTTATTAGTGGCATCAACTTTTACCTTGTTCATTTGCTGGACAAGCTATTGGTCAGGTTCATCTTCTGTTTGGTTTCATGTGATGATATTCTTCAGAATTGACGGATCTCAAAATTGGTAAACATGGCGGTGCCGAGGTTAGGTTAAAGACCAAACCTGCTAAACAATGTATTTAGATCAACTAAACTAAAGACTCAATGTGATCTATGGGATCACTCTTCGTAAATCTCCTCAGACACCGCTAAGCCAATTTTGACCAAATTGTACATGAATGATACTAAGGTCAATGCCTATCAAAGTTGTACAAATTAGGTTAATGCAACATCCAATATGGTGTATAATCAAAACCTTAAACATATTCTGCTCAAGAAGCGCTGGACAGATTTCGACAGGTATTTATTTTTTAAAATGATCATCCCCGAGGGTCACAGTTTTATATAGACTTATATAGAGAAAATTTAAAATTAATCTTCTCTGAAACTTCAAGAACCATAGATTTAATATTTTGCATTTACTACAAGCTGATGGTGCTTTACCAAGTTTGCTCAATTGGTGATCCTGGCGTTATATTTGGCCCGCCCCACAGGGACCCTGGGATCACCTCAGGGCTGTACAAATCCTATAGCCCGACGCCCGGGACTAGTCCAAAACCAAAGTCGGGCGTGTCACTTTTTCAAAGATTTCAGTCCCGGACTAGTCCAATTTTAAAAAAAGAGAAAGTCGGGCGTGTCACTGTTTGAAAGATTTCAGTCCCAGATTTGTCAAATTTACAATGTCTGCCACCTGTCATAAAACAACCCCAGCACACTTATCAGCGTAATCCTTTAATTGCACTCGCTTATGTTATGCAATTAGCATCCACAGCGGCGATCATCCAATACCCCGGGCAATTTTATCAACAATCAACCATGCCGGAAGTCCCGCCTCCAAATTACTTAAATAGACAGTGGGCATTGTCGACATTATCCAATCAATTGACCCGATCTATTTTAATCCAGACCCGCTAGGCAATGAAACGACTACCACATGTAAATCACATGTTCGTCACGTGATCACGTGGTGAGCTGAAAATGGCGATACACTAGCTGAAACAATAACACTAACAAGTTGATAAATTCGCAATCAGGCCGATTTGTCGGCAATCTTTCGATGAGTAAAGAAACTCAGGACGTTTGATAATGGAAGCATGTTTGATATGAAACGATAGGTGTGATTTTTATTGTTTCTCAGTGTAATGTTGAGCGTAATTGTAACAGACTTGAAAGGCGGGTGGGGTAACGGTTTGTGCATAGTTAGTGTACTAATTACGTTCGAAGAATTGAGCTGTCAAACAAATAAAATAAAAACAAAACGAACTGATACACATAATCAGTTTGATTTCGTATTCGGCAGTGCTAACGTTTACATTTCAAAAATGAGTTTGTTGAAATTCTTCAGTGTTAAAAATATGGAAAATTTTCAGAGTGAAAGTGAAAGTGAAAGTAAAAATAAAAAGAGGAAAAATGTAGAATGTGATACACAGCCAATCAAAAAGTCAAAATTTGGTGACCTGTTTTACATAGACATGTGATCGCTGGCTCTCGTAGTTTCAAAGTATAGGATTATTTAAGCATTACATGGTCCGAGTATTAACTTTCATACCGCAACCAACCCCTTCTAGAAGAAGCGAAAACGGCGTTGGCTGGGATATGCAATACAACCTTTATTTCGGCTTAAAAAGTTTGCATATTGTAAAATTAAGGTAAGTTTAAAAAGGTTATCACATTTTGCCATTAAAAGATGTTTTTAAACGGGTTTTATTGTCGAAATATCGTTATAAAATCATTTCTTCTCCGAAACTACAAGAGCCAGAGGTTTAATATGCTCTACAAAGTTGGTTCAAATGGTGACCCTGGGGTCACATTTGGCACCGCCCCAGGATACATATGTTACATAGTCTTGTACAGGGAAATACTTAAAAAAACTTCTTCTCCGAAATTAAGTCCTATCACATGGTGAACCTGGGATCACAGTTGGCTCCACCGCAGCGGTCACATGTTTTACATATATAGGGAAAAATCTCTCTGAAACTACATGAGCCAGAGGTTTACTATTTTCATTTATTGTAAGGTTTTGGTCCTCTAGCAAGTTTGTTCAAATGGAGACCTTGGGTCATTTCTGAATATACAGGGAGTTAAATAGAAAAAATATACGCTTGATCAATTTTTACCAAACTTCACATGGTTATCCTTAGGCGAATGGTTTTCAAATTTGTTAAAATTTAGGACAATGCGACATCCAAGATGGCCGCCATAGAAAGCATATTTTAATAACTTCTAGTACACTGGGAACCTAGGGTCGTGGGTTCAAATCCCACTGGACGTAAACGTTTTTGATTCTTCATTTTATTATTGTTGGTTGTTTGGTTTGTTGCTAAAGAAAAATATTTTTTTCTAATTTTTTTTTTCAGTTTCTTTTTTTTCTTTTAATTTGAAACTGTGACCATGTGTTCATGGTGTTTTTTTTCTTATTTATTTTTAAAATGTTAGCATGGGATCGTCGGTTTAAATTTCGGTTTTGGATGTTTTAGTGTTTTCAAATTGTAAAATAAGTGTTGGAAGGAATTTAATGATGAACTCCTTGATATAAGTGTCATTTTAGCTTTCAGAGCATCAACAGGCCCTCATGGGCGTCTTGTTCTTTGTTATTATTATTAATGACCGTTAATCCTTGGTGTATTAAGTTAGCTCATTTGAAGTTCCTGAGCTCAAAGATGGATGCGCCCTCGGTATCCAATGTGTGTATATAGGGATTTTGCATGTTTTACATAGACTTACATAGGGAAAAACTTAAAACATCTTCAATCATCTTCAATCAGCATTTGCGAGGGGACAATATTTTCATCATTGCGAAAAATAAGGTTTTCAGTACTCTAATTAGTTAAACCGTCTGTTGGAATAAGTATGTGAAATGTATGTGCTTTAAACGACCTTAGTGTTATACATACATTTACACGATGGCGAACACATGTTACCTTTTGTTCGGGTTCACGGAGAAATAAATCAACATAGCTTTCAATTTAGGATTTAACAAATTGTATTCAACTTAATCGCACACACCCCTTCAAAAAGAGCCATAAGGCTATTCGATTTCTCCATTATTTCATGAAACTAACCATCCCAAAATGTACGCGGTCACGCGCTTTCTTTAATTTCCAAGATTTTGGGAGGGCAAAACTCAGACAGTATTCGCTGAATCGAATTACCTTTTACAACAAAGGAAATAGCTTACTTCGTAGAAGTATGTACGCTTTACTTGAACATAATTAGTTAAATATTAAGAAAGATATATGGCAAAAGCTTTCCCGAATCGAGCGCTTTGTGTATATATTTTTGCCGTGATTTCGATGAAAACGTCCCGTGGTTTCTCCACCGAGTAAATGTACATATAGAATTAAACATACACTCTCATAGGGACTAATTGTTTGTTTATTTTATGTAAACAGTTAAAACGTAAATAGGGTTCTTTAAACACTTGAGTTTATTCTTATTTCTTGAAGTTTGTTTGGTGAAATGTCCTTTAAAGAATGCAAATCATTCAATCGTTTAATTTCGAATAACCTAATATACCTTACTATGCTAGTAGATGGAGTATGGGCTCATCGACTTGGTTGACTTAAACTGATTGGTTGATTTGGTGTTTAAATCAACCAACGAGACACAAATACTCTATATGCAGTTCAGTTCATTGGACCAGCTGGACGTGTCCATCTACAGCTTACCAGGCGATGATGTCTACGCATCCTGCTGCAGGATCAACAATTGCACACCTAGCGAGCCCTTCAGACAGATTATAGGGATTTAAGATTTTAACTGTTTAAAGCATTTTAAATAGTTTTAATATGCCATCAACAAGAGCCGCTTATACCAATACTGAACTGCTGAGGCTGCACTAATGACAGATACTAAAATCTGGATTTAACCCCGCGAGATCTACATCATTATTCTGTCGTATTCCCATCCAGTGACGTAGTTATCGTTCGTGCCCTTCCGTACAGTCAGTCGGAGATGTCAACTGTAACAACTTTTAAATGCGGAACTGTATCTGTAGTAAACTGTACGGTACCCACCTACAAATGCTGAACTGTATCTGTAGTAAACTGTACGGCTCCCACCTACAAATGCTGAACTGTATCTGTAGTGAACTGTACGGCTCCCACTTACAAATGCTGAACTGTATCTGTAGTAAACTGTACGGCTCCCACCTACAAATGCTGAACTGTATCTGTAGTAAACTGTACGGCTGCCACCTACAAATGCTGAACTATATCTGTAGTAGAACTGTACGGCTCCCACCTACAAATGCTGAACTGTATATGTAGTAAACTGTACGGCTGCCATCTACAAATGCTGAACAGTATTTGTAGTAAACTCTACGGCTCCCACCTACGGATCTAAAATAACCAGAATACGACGGTGTGAATAGCGGAGGCGCCATGACCAGCAGAAACATGGACATCTCAATAAACAGGATAGACCTACGTGGGACATTTCGACGCAGTACCTTCTAATTGGTTGAAATAATTTTGAGACGGCAATCAGATTGACCTAGTCACAATTCTGTAGGCAATCCGATTGGCCAAATCTGCAATTTCAGCTTTAATCTTCAGCAGAAACGTAATCATCTTCGATGGAATTCTTTGCTTCTGCTTGAGCTGTATGCTTCTTGTAATCAACCAGCATCTGAACTATAATCAACTATTGGAAAGCTGGCCAAAAGGCTTCGCGCAATAACGCCAGGATAAATAAACACTAATCGTTCTATTTGCTTTGTAGCATGTACAATTTATTTGTCTGCTATGATCTAACTTACGATAACTGGTAATTAAAGTACACCAGTCCTTCTGAAAATTGTTAAAATTAAATGATTTTCAACTGTGCAAAATACAAAGGAAATCTCAGTGAACATACTTTAAAAAAGGGTATTATAATGGGCCTTTGGAAACGGCCGAAAACGACACATACGAACTATTGCAGTCTCGGTTTGATTGAGACTGTTCATGAGCGGTAGTGAAATATGCTAGCTACCGCTCACGCCCTTCAGCCCCGGGTTGAGCAGATCTCAATATTCATAAAATCAATAGTACAACATTTTAACCATCCCGAAGATGGCATGCATATGGCGGTGGACATGGAGTGTACTACTTCCCCATGTCGTAAGGCGTATAGTCCCAGTATCTAATAAAATTAAATGCACCGAAGAGCGAAATAAACATAATACTGACTATAATATCTGTTATAGTCAATGGTTATGGGATGACACACCAGCTGTTTTAAACTTATTGAGATTGAGTAATTTTCACGGTGAAGTTATTCTTACATGTACACCGGCAACTCCCTTTCTTGTCTCCTACTATTTTAACAAAGGTGAGATATGCTTTGAGCTTACTGTTAAAAACTTATATTTATTAATTCAGACTCGCAGGATCTATGAATTTGTAATAATCCTATTGCTCCTGATTTTATCTTCGATTAGGTCGTATTTGTTTCGATTTATTCATTCAGATGTTCACGTTGTTGCCGGATGCAAATAACGTTTTCTAATTTCCATTGTGTGGTCAGCCATTTTCGATTCTCGTCAGACCAACTTTTTCTTTTAATTTTATTAACATAAGCTTCATTTCGTCTCTTCTTTTGTTTATATCCTATGAGATTCCTTTTCTAATTGATATTAACGATAAATAAACGTTCTCGTAAATTATTTAATTAGTATTGCCGAAATGTGGAATGTGGCGTGACGTCATAGGTTCCCACGCTGTTAGTTCCCACGATGTTAAGTTCTGCACTAAATAACCTGATCGGTGAATTCTCATCTTGTGCAGTTTATGAGTGACGTCATCAATATCGGGGTCGTTCTGCAATGGTAAACATTGGCAACTTCCTATTCTTTGAATTTATTGAACAATGACTTCCATTGAGTGGGTTGTTTTTACTTAAATTGTACGAGTAATGCTTTCGGATACTTTTCAATGGAATATGTGTACAGTAATGATGTATAAATAAAATGTATAAAAAAAATAAATAAAAAAAAATAAAAATAATATTCGATAAATTAGAAAATAATAATAATAATATATCGATCAATAAATAATAATAAAATAAAAAATAAAATGGTATATATATTCGATATAAGTTGCAAAAAAAAATAAATAATAATAAATAAATAAATAAATAATAATAATCTTTAAGCACATCATATACATAAAGAGATGAAGACTGCAAATAGTTATTGTAAAACATTTGTAGTAATGTTAGAAGATGTGTATATTTCCCTGTTTGCTAGGGTTTTTCGTTGTTTGTTTGTTTTGTTTTCATAATCACACTACAAAAATGCATCGAGGAAAGCGAGCCAGTTCTACTACTCTGCCGGTTCCCGTGGTTGATGCCCCCATCCGGAAAAGTCGGCGCTTGCAGACCCAGCCGCCTAGGTCCGCGGGTACCAGTGGCCCTCCCCTGTTGGACGTACATGTGTCTCCCAAGATTCAGCCGCCAAAGTCCTCAAAAACCAGTGGGCCTCCCCAGTTGGATGTACATGTGTCTCCCTTGCCGGTGAACGCAGTTGATGTCGGTGTTGGCGCTTTACCAGTAGTGCCAGTGGACTCGGGCTTGCCAGGTACATTAGACGTAGACCCGTCTATCTTTGCATTACCAAGCGTTCATGCGGAACTTGGGTTCTCTGTATCCCATTCATTTAAGTCTAAGATTATAGCTGGCCAGTACATTGATCTTGCCAGTTTATTGGAGACTCAGGTTCCCATGGACAAGGATAAACATTTGGTTATATCTCCACTTGGTGAGTTGATGGTCAAACCTACCAACCCCATGTCAAAACAGCTGAGTATTGAAACTTGGACCGATGCATTTTTGGTCTTTTCAAGCATCTATTTATCGGCTCATCCGCAGAAAGTCCAGGAATTGTTGAAATACATGAATGTCATTAGAACTGGGGCGAAGCGTCATGGTGGTTTCGGTTGGAAGCACTATGACCAACAATTTCGTCTGCGTCTTGCCTCTAACCCTTCAATGCCATGGGGGAAAATTGATTATGAGCTTTGGCTACTTTATATGTCCTCAAGTGGTCAAGCTGGTGCTAGTACTGTTGGTCATTTTGCCCAGAAAAGATGTTTTGATTTTAACTTGAGCCAGTGTTCTCGACATGTGTGTTCATACAGTCATAAGTGCTTGTCATGTTCTGGTGATCATCCCTCTAGGTCGTGTTTTGCCAGAAAACCAGAGGGAAATGTATGGCGCAGACCTATGCGAGCCCCTGCACCCCAGGGCTCGCCCACTTTCTACCAGTCACAAAGACCCAGAAGTCAGTCCGTCCGATTTATGGGCCCTAGGCCAAAGTCCTATTAATGTGTCGACATTACAGAACTATTTAGCTTTATATCCAAACCGACACGATGCAAAATTGTTAGCTGATGGATTCAATAATGGTTTTAAGCTTCAATACACGGGTTCACGACAAAAATCAGATGCAAAAAATGTAAAGTCTGCATATCAGCATTTTCAAGCATTGAAATCAAAGCTTGATAGAGAAATCGCTTAAGGGAGAATGATTGGTCCTTTCGATTCCCCTCCCGTGGCCAAACTAAAAGTGTCTCCAGTTGGTGTTGTGCCCAAGTCAGATGGCTCTTGGCGTTTGATAACTCATTTGTCTTACCCAGGAGGTAGCAGTGTTAATGACGGGATAAATGCTGATCTTTGTACAGTAAAATATACTTCATTTGACAAGGTGGTGGAAATGATTTTTAATCTTGGTAAATCTGCTCTAATGGCAAAAAGGGATGTTAAATCAGCTTTTCGGTTACTACCTATACATCCAGAGGATTTTCATTTGTTAGGCTTAAAAGTTGGAGAAAAGTTTTACATTGACAAATGTTTGCCTATGGGTTGCAGTATCTCTTGTGCCCTGTTTGAGAAGTTTTCTACTTTTTTACATTGGCTTGTCAGTTTTGCTTCAGGCTTTGTCACTCTTGACCATTTTCTTGATGATTTTATTTTCGCGGGGGAGCGTGGGTCTGAAACATGTAATACATTAGTTTCAACCTTTACTCGGGTTTGTTCTGAAGTAGGTTTCCCTATTGCTGAAGACAAATCTGTTGGTCCTACTACAGTTTTAGTCTTTCTGGGGCTGGAAATCGATTCAGATGAAATGGTCATTCGCATACCATTGCACAAAATTGAGAAATTGATTCATATTATAAATAGTTTCCTTCATAAGAAAAAGGTCACTCTTAAGGAGCTTCAGTCTCTATCTGGCATGTTGATTTTTTTTTGCCAAGCAGTAAGATCTAGTAGAGCATTTATAAGGCGTTTATATGATGCAATGTCTGGTCTACGTAAGCCACATCATAAACGTAGGATTTCTTGCGAGCTTCGAGAAGACCTCAGCCTATGGCTAACATTGCTAACAGGATCTAATGGCATTTCTGTAATTCCAGACAGTTCTTGGTATAGTAGTGATACTTTGCAGCTGTTTACAGATAGCGCCGGTTCAGCAAAATTGGGCGCTGCTTGTTTCCTTCAAGGAAGGTGGTCATTTTTTCCTTGGCCAGTTAGCTCGCAAAAAAGTACCATTTTGCGGGACATTACTTTTCTAGAAATGGTTCCTGTGCTTCTTGCAATGTTTCTGTGGGGAGCCATTCTGGCAAATAAAAAAATTATGTTAAGGATTGACAATGCAGCCCTGGTTCAGGTCATCAACAAGCAATCTTCCAAGTCACAGAGACTAATGCATCTGATCAGGCCCTTTGTCTTGCTGGCCATGAAGCACAATATATTGTTTAAAGCCACTTATATCCCTACACATGATAATGTTATAGCTGATGCTATTTCTCGCAAACAGTGGACCAGATTTCGCCAAGTAGCCCCGGAAGCCAGCAAAGAGCCAGAGGCATTGCCTCCGGAGTTTCTTTCAATGATTTGCAAGGAGAAGCTACAAGACTACTGAATCTGTCCTTAGCCTCCAACACCATAGACTCGTATAATGTTGGCCTGAATAAATTCTGCTTGTTCAGGCGTCGTTACAGTTTACCTGATGTCTGGCCCCCAGCATTAGGACACTTAACACACTTTATAGCTTGGCTGACTTTGGAGGGTTTATCGTATTCAACTGCACGATTATACACTACTTCCATTGGTTTTCAGTGCAAAGTTAAGAATGTCGAGGATGTCACAAAAAAATCATCGTAGAGAAATTATTAGAAGGTTTTAGGCGAGTTGGGAAAAAACGAGATGCCCGTCTTCCAATTACAACAGCAATATTGTCGTCAGTTCTAGCAAAATTGCATGTAGTTTGTACGAACACATATGAGTCCACTTTATTTAGTACAGCATTAACTTTGGCGTTTTGCGGCTTTTTTAGGGTTGGTGAACTAGCAGTCACAAAAGGGGCTCCGTTGGCCAATGTCTTATCAATTGAGGATATTAGTTTGAGTTCCCAGAACGGGACTCTGGCTATACACGTTAGGTATTCAAAAACAGATCAGTTCGGTCGCGGCATCATTCTGAAATTTACAAGATCTGGAGGCACTTTGTGTCCAATACATGCCTTAGAAAAGTTTCTTACAGTACTGCCTCATATACCGGGTCCTTTATTTTGTCATTTTGTTGGGCGTCCATTGTCCCGTTACCAATTTTCAGCTGTTCTAAAAAAATCATTAGCTTTTCTTGGCATTGACTATTCAAGATACAAATCACATTCTTTCAGAATAGGGGCAGCTACTTTAGCCGCAAGTAGAGGTTTCCTCCCCGAGTCTATTAAAGCAATGGGGAGATGGAGTTCTGAGGCTTATAAAACATATGTTCGTTTCCCAGTGCATGTTCTCCCACTTATGTCAGATTAGCTAATAAACCAGTCACGTTATTAGCAAATTATTAACAATAACCAAGTCATTTTAGGTGATAAAACAATCTGGTGTTTGGGTTCATCGATTGTCAAGGAAGAGTTTTTGGTGGCGCGTACAAGACCAGATGGGCTCAATTTAGGACTTGCACGACTTCATGTAACAGTATGGTGGCAAGGCTATTGTGGTTTGGGTCTCCTAGACGTGCAGAGCAAGATTCAGTACCTGCTGGAATATGGTCCAGTCCCATCCTACATTTTTTTCTGCACTGTGGGGGAAATGATTTGGGGAAATACCCATTGAAGGTTCTTAGAAAGCATGTTAAGCTTTTGACTGAGTTTTTTAGGGACAATTTGCCTGATGTAGTCGTTATTTGGTCTCAAATACTTCCTAGGTTTTCATGGCGTTATTCTAACAACCCCGCTGCCATGGAAAGGGCCAGAAAACGGCTAAACAGTTATGCTGCTAAGGCGATAATATCTGCTACACCCACACATTCAAGCTGATGATACCTGTCTTGAACAGGATGGTGTTCACTTATCAAATGTGGGAAACAACTTGTTTCTTAACCAGTTAGCAGCTGGTTTTGAATGTTTCATCGAAAGTAGGCAGTGATTAGGAAAATATATGCTTTTTTGGCACCGTTTCTGTTTTGGGCGTGGCATTAGGATTTTTGCTTTTTGTAGGCACACTTCGCTGCTGCCAAAAAATGTTTCCCCTATTTTTGGCGGTGGATGGGTGCCTGGACACTCAATGACTTGGAGTGTCCGGGCACCCATCCATATGGCGGGCAGCGAAGGTGTGAAAGGAAGGACATATAACTTTCAGTTTAACTTTATTCAGCTCCTGTATACCCAGTGACTGAATTGTAATCTAAACATAAATTTTATACAAATTTGCTGTCCGTACGAATTGCTAAAAAACATTTCAATTGATTGAATTCGGTGCACTTGTAATTATGCTTGAATATCAACCGTGCTTTCAACACTTGCTTAAATCAGAAAAGTTGCTTTCATAATGAACATTTAATTTGGTGCACATGTATTTATGTCCTTAATATTGTAATATTAAATTTGCTTTTTTGCTTTATGCTTTCTGCTGTAAGGGCTTGCCATAATGGTCTTTTGTGCTTACCGGCAGCCCAATTGTTAAACATTCAATCCATGCCACGCCCAATATTTGCCAAATCTATTAAAGTTTAAAAAATATTTATATGTGTCGTTATTACAGTGCTCTCCCATAATACTGACTATAATATCTGTTATAGTCAATGGTTATTGGATGACACACCAGCTGTTTTAAACTTATTGAGATTGAGTAATTTTCACGGTGAAGTTATTCTTACATGTACACCGGCAACTCACTTTCTTGTCTCCTACTATTTTAACAAAGGTGAGATATGCTTTGAGCTTACTGTTAAAAACTTATATTTCCTCCCTCCCAACCCTCAGGATCATTGATTTAAATCGATACTAGTGTCATCAAGTTGTATAAGTACAGGTTCATTTAAGACATTTCGTTATTTGTCAGTACTTCTAATCAAAAGATAGTTGTGTTTTATGTTGCAAGATCATGTTGCTTTCTCTGAGTTATATATGTTCAGTTGATGTCTTCATCTGGATCCACTTACCTAGTCAACAATTACTGGCGTGGCATGGACATTAGTGCACTTACATACTTGCTGGAACTTTTGGACTACAACTAGTTGTGTTAAAATGTTGTAGTGTTTAATTATCGGCGGGCAGCGAAGGTGTGAAAGGAAGGACATATAACTTTCAGTTTAACTTTATTCAGCTCCTGTATACCCAGAGACTGAATTGTAATCTAAACATAAATTATATACAAATTTGCTGTCCGTACGAATTGCTAAAAAACATTTCAATTGATTGAATTCGGTGCACTTGTAATTATGCTTGAATATCAACCGTGCTTTCAACACTTGCTTAAATCAGAAAAGTTGCTTTCATAATGAACATTTAATTTGGTGCACATGTATTTATGTCCTTAATATTGTAATATTCAATTTGCTTTTTTGCTTTATGCTTTCTGCTGTAAGGGCTTGCCATAATGGTCTTTTGTGCTTACCGGCAGCCCAATTGTTAAACATTCAATCCATGCCACGCCCAATATATAATGGAATTTAGTTGGGAGCAGCGGTAATGAAGCCTGCATATCACAAGTAACAGTCAAAAGACTAAATTAAAAAGCAGACAACATATCCTATCTTCCAATACATGTTTGCGAATGGTAATTATTTTGACACTCTGTAGACAGGTAGGTAGGAAGGTAGGTAGGTAGGTAGGTAGGTAGAGAGAGAGAGAGACAGAGAGACAGAGAGACAGAGAGAGACAGGGAGAGAGAGAGAGAGACAGAGAGGCAGAGAGAGAGAGAGAGAGAGAGAGACAGAGACAGAGACAGAGACAGAGAGAAATATTTTTATTTTATTGACAGACTATTACAGTTTTTCATCGTTACAAATACATATCAATTATACACACACGTGACAGATGTTAACATTGTATATACAACAAAATTGTCATTACGTTTTTCTTTGCTTCATACATATTTAAACAAAAAAATATACATATTATGGTATGTCCATGATAAACGAGGATGTTCTGGAATAATATATCTAGTTTTTATTTAGTCTGTTATGTAAACCATGCTACAAAACAGATATAGTCTGTCTCAGCTCGTTGGTTAGGGGATTTATTTTGTATATATTAAGTTTACATTTACGATCTTGATTTAAATGTATAAACTATTTTTTATTCATTCATCTCGGTTTTACAAATGAAATAAAAAGAAAAAAATTGATGGCCGTTTTTTCACGCTATATATACATTTATGCCAACCTTTCTAATGCACTATTTATATAACCCTACACTCACTTAGTTGCGCTCGGTTTGATGTGTCTATCATAGTTTAATTAAAATTGGAAAGAAAAAACAACATAATATGATATGAAATTGAAACGGCCATTTATTTATTAAATGACATATTTGAAGTTTTCAAAACATACCAGACATGTTTAATTCCTTGAACTATATGAACTAATAGTTAGTAACATCAAAGGTGGGGATCTATATAAACGCCCACCATAGAAAGTACATGTAATGATTAACATAGCAAATCATGTAATGTCTAACAATTCAAGGAATGATTAACATAGCAAATGCATGTAATGTTTAACATGAGATATAAAAGAGAAATATGTGTGTAAGGGTGGGATGGTGGGAAATTAATAAAACACTAGACAAAGTAACAACCCATCATAAGACATATGATGACTACCGTAAATAATCGGATATATATAGTAAATCCGCCAAAAGGTACGGTTTAGCAAATTCCTTTGTGTTTTATTTTCTTCCAACGGAAACGAGGCTGTGTATATCATGAGCGTGGCACGGCATAACAAACACACGAACACATGCCTTACTATAAGATTTACACGGCATAACATACACACATATTTCTACCTATTTGTGACGATATAAAAACATTGTTTACCATAAGAATATATGATAAGCTAACATTATCTAAGCAAGTTGTCATAAAAGCATTTATTTAACAATAAATTTATATGTATGCCAACCTTACTAATGCACTATTTATATAACCCTACACTCACTTAGTTGCGCTCGGTTTGATGTGTCTATCATAGTTTAATTAAAATTGGAAAGAAAAAACAACATAATATGATATGAAATTGAAACGGCCATTTATTTATTAAATGACATATTTGAAGTTTTCAAAACATACCAAACATGTTTAATTCCTTGAACTATATGAACTAATAGTTAGTAACATCAAAGGTGGGGATCTATATAAACGCCACATATTGCTACACAATCTATGTCCATTTATCTTGAAGTAGATGTGCAATATATAATTAGAGTCTGATAATTGTTATGTTAGTTTTAGTTTCCGTAGATGCTTTGGGATTCGCATTATGACGTAAATCCAGCCTCTCAAATATGTTCAACATGGCTGTTTGCATTTGTATAACAAGTGGTGAAATACAGTGTTTATGTGACTTTTCTGTAATACAGATGCAAATTGATAAAATATAGACTTATTTATGGATCGGTCTTCACTTTAAAGCTACACAATCCATATTTAAAAATGTAAAGCACACCTGTGCAATATATAGAGAGATACTGAATTTATGTCACGAGGGGAAAAAGTGGTAATTTGGTTAAAAAATGAGTTCGAAGGGTTAAAAAAACGAGTTCGAAGAACGATTTTTTTAACCAAATTACCACTTTTTTTCCTCGAGTGACATTAACTCAGTATAAAATGTATGCTGTTAATCATACTGTTTATTATATAACTTTACGTAAAAGAAGAAATTAAAAAATATTTTAACTTTAAACCAGTGTTTTTTTTAACAAATATGTTAAGAAGGTAGTTCCGGCAATGTTATATCATCAATAGTGATGATATTATTGTGTGATACTAAAATTACGTCATTCATACATTCATAGTTCAATGTAAATTTATGACAGTTATGTAATAAATATGTATAGTATCTTTGCGCTACAGAATAACGACTTGTGGTTTCATGTTTACTGTCTATACCCTGACTTTATTGGCACGATTTGGGAGTGGCTAATTTGTTTATCGCTAATCGAGTACTGATGGAAACACGTTATATAAAGAACTCGATACTCTTTTACAATTGTGTTAGAACCGTAAACTATAATGGGGAAAATGTTATGCATTTATAAACAAATAAAAAGTAGCATACGTGGGATGTATGCTCACTAGTAATAAAGGAACAAATGTCTTTTATAGTAATATTTAAGTCTGTTTAACGACGAGTTATCGTCGGGACACGTGTTTCATCACGACGAATGGAGTGATAACGTAATCAATCAAACGTGGGTTCCGACGATGACGACGAGTATGCTAGTTAACGTGAAGAATATATTTTGCTGAACTATCATGAGCCAACGCGGTATTCATTGTGATTTTTGGAGATATGCACACTATTCGTGATTAACTTACTTACACATATGATATTTTTGAAATATAAACATGCATTCTTCTGCCGCGAATACTTTAACCTTAGAAAACCTTTGACTAAAAGGTATCATAGACCGGGGTTACATTATCGCTAAATCTACAAAACTTCTTATATTTAATATCTTAAATGTAAATCTCTCCCTACCAATCATTTTCTTCTTCTCAACGTTTTAGTGCTTAATCCACATATCTCAATGCTTTAAACTAATTTGTAGTTTAAAGTATTACATATAAGAAATGTGGGTCGTTGAGAAAAACAGAAATGAGCAAAAACTGGAGATTTATTTAAAAATTAACGTAAACCATGTATTCCTTAAATAATAAGTATTTATTCATGAATATGATTACGGAAACATTTGGTGTAAGTGACCTTATGATTCAGTAGGTAACAACAGAAAGAAGTAATATATGTGTGTAAAAGACAAGGACATTTGCAAAATAAGTTTTGATAGAATAAATGTATTAATTATGTAAAATGATATACGTGAATGAATGAATAAACGAGCTAACGAACGGTGGGTGGGAGGGTGGTTTGGCGGGCGAGCGAGCGAACGAGCGAGCGAGTGAGTGAGTCAACAAACGAACAACGAACGAATGAACGAACGAATGAACGAACGTACGAACGAGCAAGGAACGATCAAACAAGCAAAAACAAACAAACAAATGAATAAATGAATAAATGATCAAATGATTGAATGAATGAATGAATGAATGAATGAATGAATGAATGAATGAATGAATGAATGAATGAATGAATGAATGAATGAATGAATGAATGAATGAATGAATGAATGAATGAATGAATGAATGAATGAATGAATGAATGAATGAATGAATGAATGAATGAATGAATGAATGAATGAATGAATGAATGAATGAATGAATGAATGAATGAATGAATGAATGAATGAATGAATGAATGAATGAATGAATGAATGAATGAATGAATGAATGAATGAATGAATGAATGAATGAATGAATGAATGAATGAATGAATGAATGAATGAATGAATGAATGAATGAATGAATGAATGAATGAATGAATGAATGAATGAATGAATGAATGAATGAATGAATGAATGAATGAATGAATGAATGAATGAATGAATGAACGAACGAACGAAAGAACGACGGAATATGACCTCAGGTTCAGGATTTAACACGCTATATATAAAACCTATGTATGATGCGGTTTCAAAAAGAATTTTTGTAAGGACTCTGTTGATGTATAATTATAACGAAACATGAGAAATCTCTATACATTGGACTTTGTTTAAATAACCTTGATGGTCCAAGCCGAAATCTGTTCAGAAGTCCGTGAGAAAACTATAGATGTTTTAAGATATAAACTATTTTTAGTAATAGCGACCATCTTCGATGTCGCACTGACCTTATTTTTTAAAAAACTAGAAAACCAATAATATCAGGATCACCCATGTGAAGTTTGGTCAAAATCAGCAAAACTGTTTCTAAGAAAAATGCCGCTTAAAGTAAAAAACATAAAAAAAACATTGCAAGACAAATGGCGGAGAAATGGAAGATGAGTGGCCGGACAGACGAACGGTGAGCTCGACTCACCAATTCATTGATTGATTGGCTACTTGACGTTCTCTCGGACATAAGGCGGATGGACAGACGGACGGCGAAAAGGCGGACGGACGGACGAAGACTTATCATCGTATATCGGCTCACCTCTTAACCTTTTATTTATGTTAGCTTATGATCAAAATATGCTTCGTATATAAATAAAATAATAATGACTTTCAAAACTGTACATTCAATTATTCAGTTAAATATTCTGAAAAAGGTCATGACCTTTGACCTCAATTTACCACTGTCTTATACAAAATCAGGGCTGAACACGGGTACCATGACATAGGCAAAACATTACTCTTTCGAGTGATACCTTTCTCTATGCTCCCCGAAAAAGGTAGAACTCGACCCATAATTGATTGAGTGTCTACTAGACGTTCTTCCGGAAGACGGCAAATGGGCAGACGGAAGGTGGATGGGCGGACGGATAGACAACGGACGAAGACTTATCATCGTATATCGGATCACCTCTGAGCCTTTAACTTATGTTAGCTTATGAACTAAATATGCTTCATGCATCAGCAAAATAATAATGGCTTTCAAAAATGTACATTCAATTATTAAATTAATTATTCTAAAAAAAGGTCATGACCGTTGACTTCAATTTACCCCTGTCCTATACAAAATCAGGGCTGTACACGGGTACCACGAACGGGTAAGATATCATTATTTCGAGTGATACGTGTCGCTATGCTCCTCGCAACATGTTGAACTCGATTCAAAAATCGTCGTGTGGCCTCCAGATTATCGATATATATTTGAATAACAGTAAACTGTTTTGCCGACACGCTGTTGTTACAGATGTGATCGTTATAAGTTAGTTTAGGACTGAAACGCTATTAGATTTTGAATGTTGCATACGGTATGCCCTCCTCCTTCGCATATTGTATTACATTCTCAGTCGTTTCAAAATGTTAAGTCTTTCAATTATATGCAGGCACGGGCCTGCAGGGCCTACGCGTAGCTATGCGCCTGAAAACGACAGGTCATGTACAGTAAATGTACAGTAAAGCAAGTAAACTCCCGAATTATCCTAACCTAGGATGTGGTAACAGGGTGATGCAGAGCCATAAAAAAGCAAATTCAAAAGAATAGTCAACGTAGTATGGGGAGTGGGATGGGCAGGGACAGCGGTTTGGAAATGATTGGTGTTGTTGTATCCATTGGTCACGTTGGTCACACATCAAGTTATGAGGTTTTAATGACACCTGTCGGTATCTGGATGACATATTGAACATTGACAACCCTTTCTTTCCAACTATGGTTAATTATATTTATCCTAAAGAACTTCAGCTTAACAAAGCTAATATATCTGATAATAACGCTTCTTTTCTTGATTTAGATCTCTCGATTGAAAATGTAAAATAATTAGCAAAATCTATAACAAGAGAGATGATTTTAATTTTGACATTGTTAGTTATCCGCACTTGGATGGGGATGTTCCCCGAGCAACTTCTTATGGGGTGTATGTGTCTCAACTTATTCGTTTTACTAGAGCTTGTACTCGAGTTGAGGACTTTAATATTCGTAATCTTTGTATAACTAAAAAGTTACTCAATCAGGGTTACCGTTACCATAAACTTCGTAAAACCTTTGCAAAATGTTATTATCGTAACCCTGATCTTCTTTCCAAATATAAAAATAATTTAAGGACTCTTCTGCGGCAAGGACTATCACAACCTGACTTCTATGGTGATGTGATTTATAAACTTCGTAAGATTCTTGGTCATGATCACTTTCATACTATCTTTGTTAAACTTGTTAAAATGTTTATCAAAAGAGGTTATGACCCTTTCATAGCAATGTACTGCATGCTTTGTGGTGGGCCCTTTTACAGTTCGCCAATATGCTTTCCTCTTTAATTGTACGATGACCGGACAGGCTGTGGACCCTATGATGACGCCTACCTAAAGCCCATTGGGACGGTGGCGTTTGATGTTTGTCTATGATATTTCTTGTCGTGTCCTTAATGGTTTATTCTCTTACTGCTCTGGCTTCTGCCAAGTCATTGAGTACATTCATTGTGGCTTTCTAGGCTATTGTTGTTTTTTATTATGTTTACATGAGCATATTTGTGTTTTACTTATATTGCCTATTGATGCTGCCTTGTTGGTTAGATATTAGATCATGGCGGGGATTTCTTTATTTACACTGTCCTGTTTTAATGAGATAACAGTAGGGTAAGTGTGAGGTTTGGTGCACCCTAGAACCGGTTTAAACCCCCAGTGGCCTACTTTACCACTGACCGTTCCATGGCGGTAGCCCTATTGTCAACCCTTTTGTGTTTGTGATGTCGTTTGCATTTATTATTGCTTTTTCCTTCTGGTTTGTCTGTTTGCGTGTTTGTTTCTGTGTTTTGTGGTTGACTGTCTTCCTTGAATGCTACTTGCCCTGTCCGATCTTTTTATATTTCTCTTTACAATAGTCATCATAGGCATTTCCTCTCATAGGCATACCACAGGTAATGTGACTGTGCCACGATAGGAAAAAACTTGGTGGTGTCTGGGCCTGGGTAACGATAGTGAATGCAGAGATTTGGTGACGCCTTGTCCAATTTGAATTACCACCCTTGCACACACAAAAGAGATGGTTGATCCTCGTAATCATGCGAATTGTCAGGCTTGATAAACTCTGTTTTAAGTTTATTTCAGGATATACTTACCCACCGCAACGTTTGAGTAGTGTAAATAACCCATGCCGGCCATGGCCATGGCCTGGAAACGCATAACAACTTATGAAACAATTATGCAGAAAAATGAGTTACAAATTGCAGCTAAACTTACTTATTTGTATGCAGGGTTCTACGACAGTCAAACTGTTTCTTCTTTACGTAAACCCACTGCATTGTAAGATCAGGTCCCACGATATGCCCTACAATAAATACTGAAAAGGTGGTCCCATGGAAGCAACAAACACAAACAAAAGAGAAAAGTAGCAGACTCGGTGCTATTGAGTCTGTTCATGAGAGGTCATTATAACATGCAACACATTTCACGTTTCCTAGCACTGGCGTTATTCTACTTTAACGCAACACATAATGGGCTTGATAATCCCAAAGAACCAGTAAATAATAACACTACTGATTTGTAGTCGAGGCGACTTTGATGTGTGTCGATGATCTTTCTTGTCGTGCCCTTAATGGTTTATTGCTCTGGCTTCTGCCAAGTCATTGAGTACCTTTATTGTGGCTTTCTAGGCTATTGTTTTTTTTTGTATTATATTTACACGAGCATATTTGTGTTTTACTTATATTACCTATTGATGCTGCCTTGTTGGTTACAGATTAGATCATGGCGAGGATTTCTTTATTTACACTGTTCTGTTTTAATGGGATGACAGTAGGCTAAGCGTGAGGTTTGGTGCACCCTAGAACCGGTTTAAACCCCCAGTGGCCTACTTCGCCACTGACGGTTCCAAGGCGGTAGCCCTATTGTCAACCCTTTTGTGTTTGTGATGTCGTTTACTTTTATTATTACCTTTGCCTTCTTGTTTGTCTGTTTGCATGTTTGTTTCTGTGTTTTGTGGTTGACGGTCCTCCTTGAATGCTACTGTCCCTGTCCGATCTTTTTTATATTTCTTTATACTACACAATAGTGTTATTTGTGCCGTGTGGCGACCGTAAAATGTCTCCCCGTACATTCAATCAATATTGTTATTTTTATATCCTACATGGATTGTGTGAAATTCATTGATCCAGTTTTTCCTTAAACACGTGTGTTTCATATACCGCGTTGAAGGTTTTGTGCTCATCGACATTTTGGCCCATTTTATTAGTGTTTTCCTTAACTTTCCTCATTATCTTGTATTAGACACTGACGTGAGTTTTGCACCTCTTTTAACAGTCCGTAAGTTTACTAATATTTTTTCTTATGCATCTTTGATACGATTCTATTTCGTATCTCTAATAAATACTTATTGGCCCTTTTATCGCTTTTCTCAGAATGGTATTACTCGCCATAAAATCAATTATGAGTCTTTTAGTTAAAACTTTAAAAACAAATCTTGCACCTCTTCGGTTACACTCTGCGTCATCAATACAAATTCCACAAAATAACTCATTTCTTAGAACTAAACCATAAGTACGCCTTACACCTTTAAATCTTCATTCGGCAACCTCGTTTCATGTTCCTTCTAATAATATTACTAGGATTTTTAATAATGGCTCAAAAGTTTCCGTAACTCCTCTAGGATCACCTGTTTTGAGTAAATCCATTTAAAGTCTCCTTTCAGAAATCATTTAGTTCGTTCAAGACGCAGGGTGTTTCCCTCTATTAATAAGTGCAATTCTAAAAGGTGCTGTTGTTGCAAATATTTATCTTGCAAGTCCACCATTAAATCAGCTGTTAATGGTAGATTGTTTAACGTATGTCTAGCTTCAAATATTAATTGACGTACTACTCACGTCATTTATGTTCTGACTTGATATGCACCACGTTGCGGTATACAATATGTTGGACAAACAGGTCGATCCTTAAAAGTTCGATTTCGTGAACACAAATATAACGCAAGTAATCCTAAAAAGTTAAAAAATTACTACTACCAACACTTTCGTAAGTATGGTCATAATTTTAATTACGTAACTGTTCAACCGGTTGAATATATATTTTTTGATAATGATGCTACTAAAAGCTTCAAAAAAAAAGCTAGACATATTGCAGAAATTAAGTGGATGAAAAACTAACAGACACCTTATCCACTCGACCTTAATGACAATATTTATCAAGAAGGAAATATTTCTAAAGATCCAAATATTGACATTTTTTCTATATTTTCTATTCGAAAGCGTAAATCTAGGTCTCATGGTCTTAGGCGTAATGGTAACATCAAACGTAAATCGCGTGTAATTATTTCTGTCGCTGATTTACATACTATTTTTAAACAGTCTGGAAAGCACTCTATTCTTTCACGGCTTACCTCTTTTCCATTTCTTCACTAAAGTTGATCGACAGGAAGCCGACAAAATGTTCATTCGTACAAATCCCTTGTATAACACTGCTTCCATAGTTCAAAGCTACAAACAACATGTTCTCCGACCCCATATTGACAAGGAGTCTGATCACGTCAGGCATTTTCTAAAACTACTATATATTAATAAAGGTAATGATTTCATTGACATGCCTAGTATTTTTCGGGATACTCATGTAGTTGATTCTATCTCAAAATATTTCCGAAAGTCCTGTAATTTGTTATTAGTGTGAAAGGTCTATTAGAAATATTATTTTCAACTACAACAAAATAGTTTCTGACCTTGATATAGTACATAATACTCCTAAGGAATGTGAATGCAACACATCAATATTTTGCTATGCTCCAGCAGGTCATGTCAACACTGGTAATTTTGATATTGTTGATAAACGTATTCGGCATTTGTTTTCGAAAGGTCCTAAATATAAATAACCTTCAACTATTGATTTTAATGCCTATCGTGCCCAGATCGCCAACTACATCGAAGATTTTAGTATAAAATGGTGTCGTAGAGAACATGCGGACCCAAACTCGCTTTCTACTTGGAAAAAGTAAATTCCTAAAATTATAGATACACGTATTAACTTTTATAATGCTAACCCCTCTTTACTTCCTCCGAGACCTATGTTTTCCTTTCGTAATTGAAAGAAAGATAAAAAATATCGGACAGGGAAAGCAGCATTCAAGGACGACAATCAACCACAAACACGGAAACAGACAAACGAGAAGGCAAAAGTAATAAAAAATGCAAACGACATCACTAACACAAAAGGGTTGACAAGCGGGCTACCGCCTTGGAACGGTCGGTGGCAACAAAGGCCACTGGGGGTTTAAACCGGTCTAGGGTGCACCAAACCTCACACTTACCTTACGGTAATCCCATTAAAATTAAAACAGGACATTGTAAATAAAGAAATCCCCGCCATGATCTAATTTCTAACCAACAAGGCAGCATCAATAGGCAATATAAGTAAAACACAAATATGCTCGTGTAAATATAATTAAAAAAACAATAGCCTAGAAAGCCACAATGAAGGTACTCAGTGACTTGGCAGAAGCCATAGCAACAAGAGAATAAACCATTAATGGCACAACAGGAAAGAGCATAGACAAATATCAAACGCCACCGTCCCAATGGGCTTTAGGTAGGCGTCATCACAGGGTCCACAGCCTGTCCGGTCATCGTACAATTAAAGAGGAAAGCATAGTGGCGAACTGTAAAAGGGTCCACCACCAAGCATGCAGTACGTTGCAAAATGATCGGGTCATAACCTCTTTTGATAAACGTTTTAACAATAAATAAACGATAAGCAAAATAAACTGCCTATCATGTACTGGATTCCTAAATTACATAAAAATCCATTTAAGGCTCGCTTCATTTCTCATTCTAGTGCCTGCACCACAACAACATCTCCAAACGTTTACCTTCTTCTCTTACAGCCGTTAAAGATCACGTTAAACTATATTGTGATAAAACTTATGAAAACTCTTGGATTAATTTATGTTGGTCTATAAAAAATTCAGGAGACGTTCTTGATAAGATTTTCAATAAAGGTCAAGTTTCATCAATCACCACTTATGACTTCTCTACACTATATACAACTTTACCACATCACCTTATTAAAGACAAGATAATTTCTCTTATTCAAAAAACATTCGCTAGAGAAAATACTACAGTTTTGGCAGGTAATAATTTTAAAGCGTTTTTTACTAACAACAGTTTAGACAATTATACTATGTGGACTTGCTATGAAGTTTGTGAAGCACTCATCTTCCTATTAGATAATATTTTTGTCAGTATGGTACCACCGTTTATAGACAAATTGTTGGTGTCCCTATGGGTACGAACTGTGCACCACTTGTCGCAGATTTGTTTTTATTTTGCCAGGCAGATGTTATTGAAGCTTTTAATGACATCTCTCGGTATCTGGATGACATACTGAACATTCAAAACCCTTTCTTGCCAACTATATTTGATCAATTTATCGTAAAGAACTTCAGCTTAATAAACCTAATATATCTGATGATAACGCTTCTTTTCTTGATTTAGATCTCTCGATTGAAAATGGTGAAATAATTAGCAAAATCTTTGACAAAAGAGATGATTTTAATTTTGACATAGTTAATTACC
Organism: Cyrtodaria siliqua; assembly: GCA_037043455.1. NCBI lineage: Eukaryota > Metazoa > Mollusca > Bivalvia > Adapedonta > Hiatellidae > Cyrtodaria > Cyrtodaria siliqua. The sequence continues at coordinate 232,969 of JAWPHD010002303.1, forward strand.
CCCACTTGGATGGGGATGTTCCCCGAGCAACTTCTTATGGGGTGTATGTGTCTCAACTTATTCGTTTTTCAAGAGCTTGTACTCGAGTTGAGGACTTTAATATTCGTAATTTTTGTATAACTAAAAAGCTACTCTATCAGGGTTACCGTTACCATAAACTTCGTAAAACATTTGCACAATTTTATTATCGTAACCCTGACCTGCTTTCCAAATATAAAAGCAATTTAAGGACTTTTCTGCGACAAGGACTATCACAACCTGACTTCTATGGTGATGTGATTTATAGACTTCGTAATATTCTTGGTCATGATCACTTTCATACTATCTTTGTTAAACTCTTTTTTATAGCACAGTGGCGTTGCTTGTGCTGTGTGGCGGCAGTAAAACGTCTCTCCACGCTTGCAATCAGTACTGTTATTCATTCGATCTTTGGAGATCGCTGAGCCCGATACTTATATTTAGTTATCGATGGTACATTTTCAATTTCTTTTGTTTTCTTACTTAATTTTTGATTCGGTGGTTCCACTACTCCGGCCGATAAAAAGGGCTCTGGGTATTGTTTAACCACTCATAGGATATGTTGTCTGCTTTTTATACGCAGGCTTCATAACCGCTGCCCCCCAACTAAATTCCATTATGTTTATTTCGCTCTTCGGGGCATTTAATTTTATTAGATACTGGGACTATACGCCTTACGACATGGGGAAGTAGTACACTCCATGTCCACCGCCATATGCATGCCATCTTCGGGATGGTTAAAATTTTGTACTATTGATTTTATGAATATTGAGTTCTGCTCAACCCGGGGCTGGAGGGCGTGAGCGGTAGCTAGCATATTTCACTACCGCTCATGAACAGTCTCAATCAAACTGAGACTGCAATATTTCGTATGTGTCGTGCTCGGCCGTTTCCAATGGTCCATTATCATACTCTTTGTTAAAAAGTTTATCAAAAGAGGTTATGACCCTATCATTTTGCAACGTACTGCATGCTTGGTGGTGGAACCTTTTACAGTTCGCCACTATGCTTTCCTTTTTAATTGTACGATGACCGGACAGGCTGTGGACCCTATGATGACGCCTACCTAAAGCCCATTGGGACGGTGGCGTTTGATGTTTGTCTATGATCTTTCTTATCGTGCCCTTAATGGTTTATTCTCTTACTGCTCTGGCTTCAGTACCTTCATTGTGGCTTTCTAGGCTATTGTTCTTTTTTGTATTATATTTACACGAGCATATTTGTGTTTTACTTATATTGCCTATTGATGCTGCCTTGTTGGTTAGAGATTAGATCATGGCGGGGATTTCTTTATTTACACTGTCCTGTTTTAATGGGATGACAGTAGGGTAAGTGTGAGGTTTGGTGCACCCTAGAACTCGTTTAAACCCCCCCCCCCCCCCCCCAGTGGCCTACTTTGCCACTGACGGTTCCAAGGCGGTAGCCCTATTGTCAACCCTTTTGTGTTTGTGATGTCGTTTGCATTTATTATTGCTATTGCCTTCTTGTTTGTCTGTTTGCGTGTTTGTTTCTGTGTTTTGTGGTTGACGGTCCTCCTTGAATGCTCCTTGCCCTGTCCGATCTTTTTATATTTCTTTTTGTGATGTCGTTTACTTTTATTATTACTTTTGCCATCTTCTTTGTCTGTTTGCATGTTTGTTTCTGTGGTTTGTGGTTGACTGTCTTCCTTGAATGCTACGTTCCCTGTCCGATCTTTTTATATTTCTTTTTACGGGGGCCTTTCAGCACTAAACAAACTCTAGTGTGAAAACTCGCATGTTTCAACTTTTACCAGCGTTTAAACACATTCTACGTATGCATGGTGTAATCTGACGCAGAACTTTTACAAAGACGTTCACGCCAGTACATTTGGTATATAAAAGTGATAACGGCAGTCTGAATCGACCGATATAAAAGAAAATCGCGGCGATTTGAGATTTTGCTCCTGGCGCACCCACAGAACTGAAAACGTGATCATAATTTAAAAAAGAAACCTGCAGCAGAGCTGCGTCAAAAGATTCAGAATTACAAATCTAGAACCGTTACTTTTTAGCTCAGATCATGCTCTCAATCCCTATTATGACATGAAATAGTGTAGTTGTACTTTCAGACAATAACTTAATACAAGAATGTTACGATTCTTAACATTTATGGGATAAACCGAGTGATAATCCGAAATAACAACATTGTTGCACAAATCATAACTTTCGTCTTCGGCAGCCTGTCTTCGGGAAAGTCCGTAAAATTCTAAAACTTTTGTTTTATTAGATATATTTTATTAAACTCCTACCAGAGTAGATAATTTTATGTTATTAAACTGGTTTATGTTCTCTAAGACCCGTCATTATGGTTTTTTTTCGTTCAAAAAATTCGTATATGTTTGACATTTTCCATCAAAATAGCGGAGAAGTAAGTCGGTTATATGTAATATTCTCACATCGTAGAGAACGTTTAAATCGCTCTATACGACCCATTTTTATTTTGCTTTTCAAAACGTTTCGCACATCGTAAAGAAAGAAAGGGAATTTTTGTATGTGCGATACTTACGACCTACACCGATCATAGACGTTTCAAAATTGTTGCGCGTCAGAGACCTAGAAATATCAAAACCCGATACAAGGCTTTCCGGGCGCATGCGTTTCGTGCAAGCGTACTCGCCTTCGGCGAGGCGAAAGTTTTTAAAAGCAACAACTAATTTACGTCATAACCTAATGTAATAATAACTTTGAGAAATCCCCTTGGCTCTGTACCAACATTTAACGTTGAACCACTATGTCCTACGAAAAATACAAAATAGTTTGATTTCAAAGGCGTGCTTACATGTTTACAGATTGGATTCGGACAACCGATAAATGGTTGAAATAGCTTGTTGAAAGAATTTATGGAATTAGCTTGTTACATAATCATGATAGCATTTCCAATTTGACTGAATTGAAAGAATCGGCGTAAACATCGCTCTGTTTTAACATGTGTTATGCTCATATTCGTTTTAGTCGTATAAAAAAATTAAATCGGAGATGATTTGGAAAAAATGACTCCATATCTCAGGATATTGATTTTTCTACCTTTTTTAAGATCATTTCAAGCCGACAAATGGCGGGTTTTCATGTTTCTTCAAACTTCATGTTTCTTCGGGAACTATTTTTGTCGTTGTCATGCTGTCGTTAAGTGATCCTGGACAGGGAGTAAGTATACGAATATTAAGTATAAGGGGAGGGGGCACGGGCCGTTTTGCCGTTTCTGTTGTCGCGCGTGTGTTTTACTACTATGTGAAAATGACTACTTCCGGTTGTTGCGCGCGTGAATGTGAAGCTGTGGATCACTGTGTGAAAAACAGCAAATTCTTATAAATTAATATGAATAAGGAACTGCCTCATAGAGAGCTCAACTCATTAAAAAATCACTGGAATGCAAATGAAAACAATCATCAGCTCATTATGGTTATTAGAGCCACCTCAGTGGAAGGTGAAGAATAAAAAAAAAAAATGAAACTGTGCCCTACTCTTACTGTCAGAAAGATTGTAATAATTATTTAACATGCAGACAGGATAGCCTTTAGTAGTTTGGACCTTCTATTTACCATCCCCATCAGACGAACAAAGCCAAGGGCAAATGTCTTGCGCAAGATGCTTGACCTTGAAATTAAGTGATGTAAACGCCCAATATATTAATGACAGGGTAACAGTTTCATCTCAGTATCTGAAATTGTTGTACAGCTTATTGGAATGAACACCAAAAGTACATCAGTATTCACACTGACCTTGAACATGTAAACATTACTTTAATGTGCAACACACGGTCTATTGAAAACACATAGGCAAAGTAGGTTGTGTCTCATTATTTTAAGAGCTAATTATGATCTATGAAGATCCTAGCTCTTTACTCGGAAGAAGAAGAAGTTGTTTAGGAGTATTACTGGACATGAAAACTGCATGACCTTGAATAAAGGACCCATAGATGTGTATGCTACTTACCACATGGATCGGACAAGAACATCTTTCTTAAGGGCAATTTAAATAAAACTCGTTTTTGTTTGTTTGGTGTGTAACGTCATTTACTAGCACATTTTAGGCTATTTAGTTGTGGAAGCATACCACTCACTTATTCCTGGGTAGAACATGTAAGACACGTACTGTATACTTCCGTCGTCCGTAAGAATCAACACTTACAAGTGGAGCTCTCAGTGGGATTCGAACCCTCAGCGTTTAGATGGTTTCCAACGCAGCGTCTTTACCCTCTCAACCACAGATGAGCTGCAAAATATCAAATCATGTCTGGGTAAATTACTTGAACTCACTCACTTCTCATCGATGTCACTAGACGAATGCAGCTCGGGTTCGCTTCCCTGTCTCTAACGCGAGAGGTTACCATCAGCTGTGCCATACAGAGTGATTTGTGTAAGCTATGTAGCTTTCTTTGTAATCAATGTATAAAAAAAATGGTTTATTATGTACTATTTTGAGATAGTGGTAATCCGACTGATTCTTGACGAAGTAGCTTGTATGTTTTGTTTTTGTTCTCAGCGATAATAAAATTCTATTTTTTTGCAATGATCTCTTGTGGAATGTCATAACTTAATATCTATTACTAAATAACTGATCGTTGGCCACAATTGATTGCTTGGTACTTCACTTATGCAAACTCTTGTATTCATCAACCACAGATAACTGTCACTGCACCTCATTAATGGTACATCCAGTCCTTTTTAGTTTTCAAGCCATCCGTTGCAGGTTATTATTGCTGAGTTCTACATAAAACACAACGCAGTCAAAAACAAATACAAACAATATACTATATTCTTGTCTTGGACATTCTTGAACATTCAGGACATCTAGGCATGCAGCTTAATTAAGGCAGAAATGGCACTGAAAAATATAAAAGTTATTAAATACAACACAAAAAAGAAAAAACATATATAACCGATTCAGCCACCGCGATTGATAGAATTTGTCTTAAAACGTCTTATTTTTTGAAACGATTGTAACACAGCATGGTAGACTTATAATCCAGGGATCTTATTTGCACCACTGGGTGTTTCAAGGTGCCCATGCACGGGGAAGACGTTTAATTTCTTAGCTTTGTATTTTTGATGTGGACATAAACAGTTTAACTGTGTGAATGATATGTTATGTTTACGTCATTTTAGCACATATTAGGCTATATAAAATTTATGACGGTTTGTGTAGAGGCAGACCAATTAATGTTTTTGAGTAGAACCAGTACTTTTTACCTCCAGCCGTCTGTGATTAGCGACACTTTCTCACTTGACAAGTCAGGCTGACAGTGGGATTTCATAGATGCTAAATTTTCCAGCATCACATCAGAGAGATTGGACTTCCAAATCAGGGAGATTTACGAAACGCCATGGAACCATCGCATTTTTTCAAATAATGAATACAATTGCTAATTTTATTTTGTATTTCATTATGTATATATATACTGTAGATGAAAACAAATAACAGTATATGCATTATGCCGTAATAAATTAATTGCTAGATTATCATCACCGTCCGCCCCCATTTTTTTTATGCCGCCCGGCTTTTACATCGATTTTCACTGTTCTGAGAGTCGCGTTTTAAACCTGTTCTCTGAAACCCAGCAACGTAATAACTGGTGTTCAGGTACACAAATTCTTGACAGAACGACGCGAAATTGGCAAATTAAATGGGGAAAAACTGGTGTTTGTTATCATTAAAAGGTATAGTTGTTATATTGACGAGGATATAACATATTTACTAGAAGTTTTTACCGAATGCATCGATCAAATTTCGGCAAAATCCTTCTCAGTATACCCGGCCATATTTCAATAAATCTCGTCGTGTGCCGCGTAACGCTAGGTGCAATTTCATTGGTTGGTTGCAAGATCGTAACCCCGTCCTGATCGATTTGACACGTGACAGCTGTTTGACATGGGCTAATCACATGTTGTTCACAAATTACAGGCAATTAACCATCCTCGGCAAATAATTGATTTTCGGGAGGTTTTGAACGGCTTCCGTGTGATCGGTAGATCAAAGGCAAATCCGGTAGTCTACCGGAGAATGCGGAAGATTTGGCATGTATGGGGCCGATTCAAACCCGTAGCTGTGAGATAAGCTGTATGATCGGGGTCAAAATTACAGATGTAGGTGCACCTATAAAAAAGTGTAGGTGCACCTATAAAAAGTATTGGTGCACCTATACTTTTTATGGGTGCACCTGTAAAATTAAAGGTGCACCCATAAAATTGTAGGTGCATCCATAAAATATATAGGTGCACCTATAAAATATATAGGTGCACCTACACATTTACAGGTACACCTATAAATATGGGTGCACCTGCATTGTTAATAAACAGGGTCAAAAGTCTCGTCCAATCAAATTCCTTGTTACAGACTGAGATATTAAATTAAAAGCTTCTTCAATATTTTATCACAACAATATACAATTCTACAATTGCAAAATGACAAAATAACAATCCTTAATAATTATTTTAAACTTGTTTATATAATCTTATCATGCACATATAAGCTACTTTTTAAAATGTAATTATTACTTAATTTCCATAACCGAAACAACATACTACTAAACCGGTGGTACGATTCACCCTAACGGACCAAAACGGACCGTAACGGAGATGAAACACCGGAACGGACCGGTATCGCGTAGTAACACACGCCCTACTGATAGTCCACGCGTGTGAATTTAATGTGGCGTTGGCGTGGTAATCACACGTTTTAATGAAAAAGTATCTATAACTTATGAAAACCGTTTTCTTGCTAAAGAAATTCACTCCAAATACACATAACGAACAATTATATGCAAACCGTATTTCGATAAATGCTATGATAAATGAGATATAAGCTTTTTAACGACTCACTATCAATGGATGTTTTCTTTACGACGGGCTGTGTATTTGTTTACACGTTCTTCTGAAATGGTTTCGCTGACATATTATCTATAATTCATAAAAATCGTTTCTTTCTACAGAAAATTATCCACATGTTAGGGAAGACATACATTTAAGACATCTAGTCCAATGGTACAGCGATGAATACTATATTAGATGAGAAATAATCTATTTTGTAAAGACATCATATTGGTATTTGTTTGCTTAAACAAGTGTGTTTGTGTATACTGATTCGTACATTATAGCATTCGTTTTAAAAAAACAAAAGTATTCAGTGTGTTACTTTTATTTCTGTCGGAAGAATATCATTTTGTTGCATCAAACAAATGTATAGATTTATTCAAGTAGAAATACGATTTTTTATATGCCTTTATTTTAATTTCCTATTTGAGTAGTGTTGAATAGTGTGAGAATAAGGTAAGTGTCTTAACACTTACTGCATTATAGAAAACAATATCTACATATAGTGACATATATATATGCACGATTTTAATCATTTATTTATTTTTTAATTAAAAGTGTACATACCGATCCATCATAAATTCTAGTTTCCAACTATTCCTAAAGATCACACGCACTTCCTTTAGTTTCTTCGTATTAGACTATTTGTACTTATAAACAGTCTAATGTATTCATGAACACTTACAATACACATCTAGAAGTTAAACTAATAAAAAAATGGTAAGTGGCCAAATGCATTGTATAAACCTAGCTAAACATCACTTTTATTACTTTTAATTGATCATTTATTACCGCCAGAGCGGATATCGGGGTAATAAAAGTGCCTGTTTTTTCTCACCTCCTCGACAAATGTTTTCACAAGAACGGCGTGTTCTACCCGCAAATGTCCAATCAAGCATGATTAATTACAGGATATTTATTCTATTTAGAAATTTAACATGTAAGTAGTAAGTAAGTAGTATTGTATTAAAGTGTCACATATTAAATACAGTTACAATTACAAATATTATACAACATTGTTGTTTGATAACCTACCATCATAGGCATATAAAACACTATAAAACACAATTGTACATGTTAAAACATAATTAAAGTTACAAATGTATTGCATTGAATATATTCAATAATTAAAGCTTTTATTTAGTATTCGTTTACACATAATTAACATGAAAAGTACAATTAAATTCCAAACTCTCATTATTCTAAAAAAGCAAAACATTTATTTTAATTACTTTTATAACACAGTTATGCATTTTTACAAGGCTAAAGAGCGTCGTTTATACATTTTTAAAAGTACGTTTGCTACTGTGTGCTGAAGCATATCACAGTCAATTAAGAATGTTAACTTTTCAGTTGATAATAGCAGCAAAAACCTGTTTTCAGCTTGATATTCTGCTCTAAAAAGTTCATATCTAATATCTGAATAAAACTCGCAGTCAATCAAAAAATGAGTTTTATCCTCGATTGTTGACCTTCATTGAAATCAAATGGGTTTTTTTAAAGAAAGGGTTTTTGAGGATCTTACATGAGTACTCATTCATTATTAAATTTATTAAACGAGTTGGCAACGAGGCTCTGGCCGAAAATTATATCATATTTGCTAACGAGTTTAATAAATTCAATAATGAATGAGAACGATTGTTAGATTCTATTTATCACATAACTCACATATCGACTTTTTATTGCATTTTTCCTGTCGCTTTAACATGCGAAACCGATATAAACTGTGGGAATTGGATCATAGTCGTTATCGGATTTTTTTTGACAGTGCATTCTAGGCTTATTTGCATACTTATATAACTAGTGGTATATCGAAAATATAGAATGGTGTTATTTCTCTCCTACACCGTAAGTTATGTGATAAAACTAATTATTATATACAAATATCTTCTATGTATATTTTCAACTATGCATATATACTGAAAAAAATAAATAATAATAAGTTCAACAAGCTTTAAATTACATTTAGCTTAAAGAAATTAAATGCTATTTTATAATGTGAAATATTATAACACATTTGCATCAATAATTATATACATAATACCTTCATTTCCTTACAGTGGATTACAAAAACCTGTATCACCTCTAGAGGTTTTCTGAATCCGTATCAGTATGCTACTAAAAAAAGATTTCGCATCACTATCCTACTTAAAATAGAACAGGGGAATTCCTAATAATGCTCGCATTTACACCAATTTGCACGTGAACGTCAAGACGACGTTACGTCAAACGAACAAAACAAATATGTGACACCAATGTATTTCATTTGTAACCTGCTACCCCCCCCCCCCCCCCCCCCCCCACCCCCACCTTCTTTATTGCATACGTATGCAACAGAAATGTAAATATTTCTAATTATTAATTATATGTAGGAGGTATATAATAAAAGGATCATTACTAGAGTAGCCTGTTCTGGAAGTTTGTATCACCTCTCGTAGGTAAATGCCAGATCAAGGATCCAGAGAAGATGAAATTATATTAAAGAATAAGTAGCTCTATATCTTTTTGATCTCTTAATCCACCGGGTATTTCAACCGGCTTGAAAACATGTTTATTTAAATAATGCAGCTTTCTTTCTTTCTTTTCTTTTCCTGCTTGAAATTCTGATGTGCAAGCAGGTGGATAATTGAATCAGTTCTAGCTAAGCCCCTGTGTATGGCTCGTGGCCTATGTGTAAGGCATTCGATACAAAAACACACATCGCTGTGCATATAAATTGGGCATTCATTACTAGGTAAAATAAACGTATATTATTACCAAACACATAGTCACATACAAACGCCTGGACCCTATGATGACGTCTACTACATCCTCATAGTAGGACGGTGACGTTTGATGTCTTTCTTCAATCTCGTCTTGTCGTGCCCTTAATGTTTTATTCTCTTGTTTCTCTTGATTCAGCCTTTCACTCATTGAGTACCTGCTTTGTGGCTTACTTTTTTTTGTATTCATATACACACGAGTATTTTTGTGTTTTACTTATATTGCTTATCATAATAATAATAAAAGCTTTATTTAAAGAAGGTAACACATTAGAGTTATATAACATACATCATATACATCTTATTTTCAATGTGGCCTTCTGCAAAAACCCATACACGCACGCACGCACGCACGCACGCACACACACACACACAAACAATATGCATATATATGTAACAGATGTATTATTTTCAGTATTCATTATCTTAATTCCAGGAATATAAATGGTTATTCTATAATGTAGCATTCTAAGCCATTAAGAGCTATTCAATGTATAATATTGATCTTACTCCTCTTATGTTTGTGGTGTACAGTGTGCCGTACTGTGAATGTCCCGTATTGTCGAATGTGTTGTGTATTGTGTACTCATGTATATGTAAGTGTATGTAGTTAGGTGAGTTGTAATTAACAGGTTTTAGTAGTCTTAGCTTAGAGGCATGAGAGCTAGCTCGATGGACGAAAAGTGTTCACTGCACGTGCAACAATAACCAGAATGCACCATTCCAAAACTAACCCCGCCCTAGGATTCTATCTTTCCCGCATTCTTCTACAAGCAGTGTCTGAGGAAAGTCGTGAGACGAAACTCTGTATAGAGGCAATATAATTAAAGTTAAATGTTCTACCTATGAACAATTTATATACTTTTATGTTTACAAGCCGTTGTTACGTTCTGGTAAGAATATTGTTTTTAATATTTAATTTGTATTGAAATGATGAGATTATGAAATGATTATGAAATGACAATCGGAGTTTTCCGTTGTAAGCATATTACTTATGGCTATTTCATTGTTTCATGTTTTTAGAACGAATAGACAGAATGGCGTCTTATATTACTTTATGAAAGATCCCACATTCTACATATACATCGACAAACACTCCATTAGTTAATTTTCTAGAAACAATATTAAAGATCATGAAATAATACAGTACAAGCGGATTCTTACTCAAAATCCAGTTATATGTTTACTTTGTTATATTGTTATCTGAACAATTAATCGTTAAGTGATAATACATTACTTTGCAATAAATGTGATCTATATCTATGTTTAAATGAATGTAACGATGATGATCAACGCATCTTTACAGGCACAGTATTCCTTACTTGTGCACTTACAAATGTAAAGGATTTTTTCATATAATTTGTACGTGGCTTGGGACTTACTAAATCACAGTGTGTAATAGATCGAAGACTATATATGTTACTGCTGGAAAAGGTTAATAATTTGCGTATGTAATTTGGAGCGAGATTATATTTCGCTTTGTATACTAGAACAGCTGTGTGATACTGATATCTATCTGAAACTGATAGCCATTGTCATTATTTCAGAAGTGATTTGCACCCAGTTTTGTAAGATTTATGCATTATTATTCGCGCTGCTCTTACTTGTAGCGTATTTATCTTATTGATGTTGTTCCCCATATCCCATATTGGGCAACAATAGTAAATGGTCGACAGGATGTAAGCATTGTAGTACAGGATTAATGCTGCCATGTTAGGCCATGTTAGGAAGGGGATACCCCCAGAGGCCGTTCCAAGGCGGTAAGCATTTTGTCCACCCATTTGTGTTTGTATTTGTATGTTGCATTTTATTTTAAATGCGTGTATGTGTTTGACTGTGTTCGGTGAGGACTTTGTTTCCTGTTCGACGTTTTATCTTGTTTATGGTGCAAAATATATTGACTACTACGACAAGTAATTTCACCTAAAATATAAAAGGTGTTAATGTATCAAACTCACACGGATCCGACAATGTCAAAGAAAAGCAACACCTTGAAGACACAAAATTGACTTAGCTTACTCCATTCACCGCACGTGGTCGAACAAAGCAATTTATATGATTTCACGTGCAACACGAGCTGTTCTGTAATCGCTGATGCATTTCAAATGATCTTGAGGATGTTATTTGTCGGTTTGGATTGCCAAGGTGAGTCTTTTGGGATGCCCACAAACCCATAATTCCTCTTGGTTTAAGTTTACATTCTTACTAACGAAGAGATTCCTATGGTTTAATATTTTCTTCGGAGGATAGACTAGAACAGACGGTATTATCCTAGGACGAATCGAAGCTATGGCAAAGCTTCTTGAATACGCTGACGAAATACATTGGCCGATGACAATCGGACGAGACCAAAAACACAACGCAGCATTAATCGAGTAATTCGAGTTTATATGGGTTTTTTTTAAAGCTGGCGTGTCGCAGTCGGTAGTGCGGCGGATGTGTAACCGGAGGCCCCGGGTTCAGTCCTCCGTGGTGCAACTGAGTTCAGTCGGTGTGCCCTTGGGCAAGACACTTTCCCTTAGCCTCGTCCGTCGGATTAGGACGTAAACCGGGCGGTCCCGTGTATCGGTCTATCATTCGAGCACGTTAAAGAACCATAGGCATATATTCGATATAAGAGTAGGGCAGGTTCCCGGATTCCTATGTATCCTTCCCCTCCCTCTGGGGCGGCTCTAAATAACCTGTACTGTGTTGATATGCCGTTAAACTACATTCAATTCAATTATATGTTTTTACTTTAATTTTATCCTCATCATCCTCGCAGAACTGAAACGTGGTAGTAATCTTGTATCGCCATTCATTAACGGACCATCAGTCCCAAGCTTTGTTTTGTAAATATAACTGCTAATGTAAGGCACCATTCACGCTGTTGTACAGATCGACTGGTTATCATTGCCTTTCCTGATGGTATATGCCTTCATTCGGAGTTCTGAAATTTCCCGACTGTTGTTTGTGTAGGGACATATGCCCATTAATATTACGTCGACTGGCGTGGCGAAGAGGATAACGATAGCCTCTCATGGACTCTTTGTTTCGTCGGTGTGTTACTGGGAAAGATCTGGTCTTTTTCCAGATATTTTGGGAAAAAAGGACCCTTGTACATTTAGAAAATTCCTATCGTAAAAACGACAAAACTGGGATTTTTTTCACCGATAAAATGGTCAATTGAAAATTGTTTACGTCAACATTTTGTAAGTTAGGGTGAGGGAAAAACCTAAAAGGTATTATTAGAAACACTATTACATCACATTCAATAACATAACCACTTATATTGATTAGTTTGCAACATAAGGGATGTATCAGTAAAACATACACATGTAAAAAAGGCTCCGTTTTTCGGCCCCGTGGAACACCTAGAAAAAGCCCCGAAGATGGATTAACCGTTTTATGCCGTTCTGCATATTACGTCGATATTTAAATACGAGCGACATACGAAACACGGTACAAAACTGGTAACGAAACGCCTTTTTTCATGAGAACCTTTTATTTTGCTAATAATATAGTCTCTACCTAAGACAATGTAGTAATATCGTCAATTTTTGTAGAAAGCGTTTTTGTACAATACTGACTACTGATTCTATTTAGAAAATAAATTATTGGTCTCCATTTAGAAAATAAATGATTGATCTCCATCCACTACAAAATTGACAGTCATTATATAGCATAAAATGTACTGAAAAATGCAGATAAACACAATTCAAATAAATATTTAACAGGAAATGCAGCTTTCACAGAACACAGTAAACCCAAAGACACGCAAAATGGCAAATAAGAATGGTAATAGTAATAATAAAGACATATGATGTCACAAACACAAAAAGGGTTGACAATAGGGCTACCGCCTTGGAACGAACTAACCAACAAACTATCTCTCTTCTCTCTCCAAAAAGTGATGAAAATTTCCTTCGTCTCTTGGGACTCTTGTTTAATATTCGATGGAAATCATTAATTCACAAGCAAATATATTTAAAAATAAATGAAATATGTCAAATGATAGCCCTTGGCATACCTGTCGCTAATGCGAAACCTCTTGAAAGAATATTAAACTTCTTGAGTTGGATAGCAGAAATACCTTGATAATCGTTTTTTGTTCCTGTTTGTTCTTACTATTTAGTGTTTTTTATTTTTTATTTTTTTACTTTCTACCCAGGAAAATACTACCATTAAGTAGTACCAATAAAAACAAAACGGTGAATGTATATTTTCCATTTTGATTAAAGCTACATTTTTGTTTGTATTTGTGCTATATATAAAAAAAATCTATTTCAAGTAGATGATTAGCATGGCAACGCATTCAAAATGTACATTCACACTCATTATAACTTGATTAAACAGCATATTCTGAGTGAAGTTTATGACATTGTATTTCCAAATTTATCGCAAAGAAATCATGGTGTACTAATATTGGCATCATCTAAATTTTCATAAGGTCTCACGACGTTATTAACGCATTTACGTCGTAAAAAAGTTTACTTTGTTCGTCGTCTTTTTCCATAATGCGCATGTGTAGTCTCGGTGATGGAAGGATCATGTGAACTATTGCTCTCGCCAATACTATTAAATATATTGAGTATTTTGATCTATGTACTCCCTGAAAGTAATTTTAGTGTTTTTTATGCCGCCGAAGGGTGGCATATAGTAATCGCACTGTCCGTCCGTCAGTTCGTCCGTACCATCGTGTCCGGTAAATAACTTTGACATTCATGAACGTATTTTTAAATTACTTAGCACAAGTGCTCACCACAAAAAGACGACGTGTCGCACGCAGAATCCATGTCCGTGGCTACAAGGTCAAGGTCACACATAGAGGTCAAAGGTAAAAAAAGAAGTGCTTTCGTGTCCCTATGTCGTGTCCGGCAAATAACTGTGACATTCAAAACTTTAGGTTTGATGTCAATAACAAGTACAATTTAAAACAGCGGAATTGATTTTAGATATTAATGATAAAGGTTCATAACTGCAATGTCAGCTTTAGTTCGATAAATGTCAGATGTTGGGTGAAGGAAGCAGTGTTAAAGGGATTGTCGGCACTCTGGTATTTTTTTCTTTTGTTTCAAACGTCTTGTGTACTTCCACTTAAATGACCCACCTGTTATTTTCCGTTTAATTAATAGTAATGATTGAAACGTTGACGACATTATAATTAGATGTTGATGAATCATTCATATTAATTTAAATTAAATTAAAATATCTATCTCAACAGCTGATTCGATTGAACAAAATTATTTCGATCTTGCAAAATAACTTCTCATAGACTGAAATGATCAGATAATAAATTATTATTTATGATATTTATGATAAGGACAACAAACTTAAGCAGAGTCCGCTAGTTTTCTAGACATTTCTTTTCGTAAATTAATTAAATAGGACATCATCAAATTATTTGCACATTTATTAAATAATTTAATAGGCTCGACCACCCAACTTCACATAACACGTATATCGAGGGCAGAGAGCAAAAAGGGGCTATATACCAAATTGGAATATTTTAACGTTTTATGGTATTTTGATTCCTCTAGTGCCATTCTATGTTATGTAAAAACATCTAGCATAGGTTATTAAATAATACCCCAGGTATGATCAGAGTTCAATGGGGCTCTCTGAAAATCTACCAAAACCTGACAGCAACAAGGAGACATCGAAACTTTCTTATAGCAACATGGGGATATATGCCATATTCTCCCTTGTTGTCCTTGCAGATAATGTTATTGTTATCAGATCTGTAAAGTGATATTATAGTCTAATCAGACACGGAAACAAGCAGACTATCAAAGCCCTGCTAAGAAAACTTTGTCGAGAAAAAGAAAAATCACTGATAAATGGAAAAGGGCAAATAGGAAAGTTGTCCAAAAAAAGGAGATGAAATATAAAGACTGTAAAAAATGTCGCTTTAAATGTTCGCACAAAGTTTCTCAAGAATGAGCTAAGGAAATATTCCAACTTACTGGCAGCTAGGCTCTAACGACAAAAAGCGAACTTTTGTTTGTCAAAATGTCACTCAGTCAGACACGAAACTTAAGAAGTTTCATTCATAAGAAGAATCATTTTCATACTATTTGCCAATCCCAGATGCAACTAGAAAGGAAAAGGTGTAACAACGCTAAAGGTAACACCCGCTAAAGGCAACAACCGCCGCTAAAGGTAACAATTCCAACGCACGCTAAAGGTTACAACCTCCGCTTTTCATGTTAACGAATGTACTCCTCAACAGGCACACCTCAATAATCTGACAGGATTATACCTGGTTTATGTTTTCCCCCACTTCCCACCACATATTGTGCCAGTTTATTATTTGACCCAACACAAGTGCTTGTGGCCGGCAAAGCATAACACTAATCAATTGACAAACCAAATTAGATATTGTTTGCATTAAAATATGTGAAAAGCAAGGGTGGTAGGGGAGGGGGAGTGAAACCTTAACAAAAATTGAAAATGTTCATTTGGGCCACACCTTCCTCCCGAGTTTCTGAAACCTTCCAACGCCACTGTAATGTGCAGCAGAAATGATCATTCATAAACAATGATACCTCTCAAAAATATGATTTATGCATAAGTAACAATTGCCGTAATTATGAGCTGCTGATCCGGCCAAAATTCTATCTGAAACCTTATGACGGTCGCGTTTGATGTTTGTCTTTAATATTATCTTGTCGTACTCTTAACGGTTTATTTTCTTGTTGCTCCGGCTTCCGCTATATCACTGAGTACTTACTTTGTGGCTTTCTATGCTTTTTTTATATTATATAATACATGATCGTGTATGTGTGTTTGGTGCTAGGGGGCGTGAGAGGTGTTGCTTCTTTCATTACTTCTCATGAACAGACTCAATACAACCGAGTCTGCTGCTTTATTCTCTTAATTGTGTTTGTTGCTCCCAAAGGTTCACCTTTAGCATATTTATTACTTATATTGCCTATTAATGCTGCCGTGTTTGTTAGAGAATATAACCTGTCGGGGATATCTTTATTTACATTGTCCCGTTTATTGGGATGACAATAGGGTAAGAGTGAGGTTTGGTGCATCCTAGAGCCTGGTTTAACACCCAGTGGCCCCTTTTTGGCCACTGACCGTTCCATGGCGGTAGCCCTATTGTCAACCCTTTTGTGTTTGTGATGGATTATTTTGTCTTTTATTCATCTTTAAAGTTGTTCTTTGTTTCTGTGTGTGTGTTTATGGTTGATTGTCGTTCTAGAATGCTACTTTTCCTGTTCGATTTTTATATCTACTTTTAATGTTCAAAGTTGCATAGGCCACCATATGCTCAATGCTACTTAACGGAATAAACAAATTGGATATATCTTGATCATTTAATAACTTTTAAAATTAATGTATTTTTCTAACAAAATAAAGTGTAGAACAAACAAAATGTACATGTTGCCTGAATAGTAGGGTGACCATGGCCAACATCGATGAATATTTTAAGGGGTAGGTGGTAACAAAAATAGAACAAAACATATTATAAATCAAAATGTTCGTCTTGGTCTGAAGTTTATCAACGATCATCATAAATTGGCAAAAATGAGAGCGAACCAAGTAAACCAATAAAGCATCAAGATGGTCGCCATTTTTGTAAAGATTGGTATGGAGCTTATAGGATCACAAAATACCATAGGTCAATACTTGTGAGTATATTCGTATATAGTTTTAGCAATTTAATACTTATTTTAACCTTTTAGAGAAAAATAATTGTCCTTATTTTCACAAAAGAGGCCAAAATCTAGGTCAATTCTGCAAATTATTTTTAAAAAATGTGTTACAGCCCTATAATATTCAAAATGTATTATACAATTGTTTTTGTTTTTAAATCAACTTTTTCTCTAACTTTAAAAGCTTTAATTAACTTATTAAATACAAAGAGAGGATAAAATTGAACAAAATGTTTGTTGTATAATATATCTTTCAACTGCAATGTGATATTTTAGTAAACGTTTAGTTTTATGTAATCTTGTAAAGTTGTTTGTTTTAACTACGATGTATTCTAAATAATTAAGAAGTAGTCGTAACAAACTACTCTAAAATATTTCTCCTCATATGACTATTTTACCTAGGAGTATTTTACCAGAGCACCGGTAAAGTTTATGAAGAGGTAACATTCAAATGTAAACTGTAGACATTAAATAAAGTTGCTGTTTGAGCAATTTCATTAAAATCAGAAACGTAACAGCATGTTTCTAGGATGTTTGCGATTAAAGAAATTATTGTATAACATTGGTAGATGTGACATGTTTTGTGATGACAGAGCAGAGCTCCTTCCGCTCTGGGCAGAATGTTAGTCCAATATTGCATCTGACTGCTTACATGACACAGAAAAAGTAGTATGTACTCAATTGTAATCACCCCTCCTAATGAATACAGTACAGTGTACACTACACTCCAACGGACAAACGGACGATGAATGTCCTAGGTCAACTTGAATATATTTTACTGAACGTTTAATAGTACACGAAGGACAGGAGGAGCTCACTAAGAGTTTGTTGATGTCTTACTAAAAAAAGACAATGACACATAGTAAGATTCTGTGAAATGCAAATCAAAAGATATCCTAAATAATGTGGAAGAGATGTATGAAGGGCTAATGACCATACAGTAACTAACAAATACGCATCTGGAAAGAGTTATGAATTTTGAGAATGGACCTGTACCATTGAGTTAGTTTTGTGATGATGGGAAAATGGTTGCAAACAAAAATGCCGATATCATGGTAAATATGAGGAAAACAATCCACCAGTATCGGTGTTAAGGAGTATCGATGAAGTGGAAAGCATCATTTTCGACGGAATAGCAATAATTCAAATTTTACAGAGTGTGTTTGAGTGTGGAAAATCTATTCTTCGAGACTGGCACGCATTTAGATTTAACCAATTAATCCATATACATGATAGTGTTGATAAACGTTAATTTGAGCGGAATGTAATGATGAACAGTGCTGGTGAGGCATAAGAATTATCTGTCTGATAAATGTATGTCTCTGAATACGTTGAGAATAAAACGGAGTACTTGAAAACAAGAGTTTAAAACCAAGGAAGTTAGTTACCCCCACCCACTCTCCCCAAAACAGATGATAGGTTTTTACTTCATCTATCAATTGTGCATATCAGTTACTGATTTGGAGAACACATGCTAAATATGCCAGACCCAACAGAGTGGGGCAAGCATCAGGTCCTCATGTTATGAACCAGCTGTTACCGACCATAATTACTGAGTATGTTGATCTGCTTCTGTGATAGTAAATGTATTGATGTTAGTTCGCCAAATGAACAGCCGTGTGCATAATTATACATTTATTTGCATAACATTATGCAAATATGTGCATGATGAATACTTCTGATTAAACGTCAAATGGTCAGCCGAGAGATTTATTATAATTTATTGTGATTATATCACAACGAGATGTTACATATACTGATGTAAAATGATAAAACATAAATGTTTCTTAAGAATATTATTTTCAATATGTAAGAATGTATACTGAAAAACCTGTGTATTAGTAAAATGGACCAAATATGCTCAAATACGCTAAGTACATGCAGTGTGTATAAATAGTACATATATATGGAAGTGGATCGCGCCGTAGACACATGCCATGACTCATCCAGTCAAATTAAACTGACATCGGACCGACCAGTCATAGACTAACACTTATAGCAACAGCGTCAGGCAATGGAGCTACTAGTTAAGTATTTGGTGTGACCCGGTCGGGGATCGAGCCCACGACCTCCAGCATGTGAACCAAAGCCACCCCCGCTGCACCGTGGTTGACAGGAATTTCAGACGTGTAAGTCTGAACTAATGGTTAATTGATGAACTAGATACCATATACTAATAAATGACAGATTCAATGGTTGAATGAATCGCGGGTCGCGGTTTAAATCATGCCAGATCGAGCCCTAATTCCTAAGGAGAATGGGCTCATCGACTCCGTTGCATTTATATTGGACCAATGCATAAATATTTCGTCATGTTGTCTCTCTAAAAAATTAGGGGCTATTCAATCAATGCCAGGTTAAATTCTTTGGGCGTTTTTTGGTTCAATCCTTGAGCATGATTAATACAGTTCTAGGTATTCCACGTAAAAGAAATGAGTGGCAGTTCAAATAATGTAGAATAAATGTGACAGAGCTTCATTTCAATTCAATTTGCTGATTTTATCATACGGTGGAATTAACTCTTTTTATGTTTCCTACATCATAGAAAGACATCGTACGTGACCTATTAGATACCTTTTGTTGAAACCCAATACGGAGGTATAATAGACCCTACATATAGAAATCAATGAAAGTGATGTTTGCTGATTGTAAAATAAACCCGATCAGGTTATATATCCCAAACGTGCTTTTCGCACAGAGTTCAAACTAAATTGTTTGACAATATTCCTAATGGCTGAGAATAATGCATAATTATTGAATTAAAATATATGGTATAATAACGAAGAACAAACCTAAATTTAAAAAGTTTACACGCCACGCTCCCCGCCCCACCCCATCCCCACCACACTCACTCTTCCTTTTATTTATGTATTTAAAGGCAGCTTCAAAATTAACACTTGCGGACTAAATATCAAAGTGGAAGTAAACTGTAGTTGTATCATCAATGCCATTCGTATGTTCTTTAAAACATCGACAGAGTTTGTTTAAACATGCATGCCGAGTTTCGTGTTTGGCATACAGAAAGTGTCCCCTTGTAAAAGTGACATGTTTCCCTTTCATATATGTGTCATTCGATAAACATTTCAGTAAACTGTTTCTTAGATGATATAGCACTGGTTCAAGTCTGCATTATTTTTTTTCTCCTCACCAGTGATCTATGTTTTTTAAACTCTGTTTGCTATAATATATCGTACCTATTATAGCAAAAGAAAATATGAGTTTCCAAGCAGTTGGGAACGTTATTAATAAACCCGATGTTTTGTTAAAATCGAACTAAATGTGTATATTACCTCCAAACGAAACCAATTCACAGTTAAACAGTCACAAACTGCATATACGTGTTTGATTTACATCGTTAAACAAGCTCAGCAGCTTATACACATACCACTCATTTTAGCACATATTAGGCCATATATGACGGTCGGTTGAGGCAGATCACCCCATTTTTCAAGGGTAGAACCTCTACTGTATATCTCCCGCCATCCACAAGAATCGACACTTTTTCACTTGACAAGTCGGGCTTCCAATGGGATTCGAACCTGCAGAAAATCCACGTGTCCGAGTAGGAGACCAGCGTTAGCGTTGTTACCTTTAGCGGAATAGTTGATTGTTACCTTTAGCGGAGGTTGTTACCTTTGGCGTTAGAATTGTTACCTTTAGCGGCGGCTGTTACCTTTAGCGGAATTGTTACCTTTAGCGTTGTTACAACAGGCACAACATGTGAGAGTCTGTAAGAAGTTTGTTTTGGGAACACTGAACATAGACAATAGGTAGTTGAGAATGCAATGAAAAATAAAGTTCACGAATGTTTCGTTAGACATGATAGGAAAGAAAAACTGTCATCTAAAAATAAAACACCAGATGATAAATTGAGAAAGAAATGAGATCATATCGAATCTTTTGCAACTGTGTCATCGCATTACACTGGCAAAGATACGTAGAAAAAGTACCTCGATCAAAATGTGTTCATTAGGAAAATGTGTGAGCCATATCAAAGCAATTGCAGAAGCAGAGGAAGTGTGCCTTGTAATTTCAATGTTTATAGAGATGTGTTTGTAAGCGAGTACAATCATAAACCCAAAAAGGCCCAATGTACTCTTTGGGCGGTTTACAAAGGAAACCAAGAACATGGAGTAGCAGATAGTGACCTTGACGTACAGTACGAACTGCATCAAACTTTAAAAGAGATAGTCAGAAAACAAAAGAAAACTGACAAAGAAAAAGCTATAAATGACCTATACACAAAAATGAGAATACTGAAACTATCGGGCATAAATTCTCCGAAAGGGGTCACTCCGAGATGGAGTGCGATTCTATGCATACGGCAATAGAACATTCTAAAATGAATACTAATGCGCATGTTCCATCACAGTGGGAAACGATTATAGCAATGACAAGGCGAAATGATCCATATGTTGTTATACCTATCAAGTATGATGACATTTTTGACTTAAAATCCTAGAAAAAGTCAATAACTACCAACATGAAAAGCACAGTTACGGGCGAGAAAATAAACTGGCTGGATATGAATGGATTGAAATAAGACGTTTACAGACAGACAGCATATGTTTTAACTATGGTTTTGACAGAAAAGATTTCATGGAAAGAAAAAAAAACGAGGAAGACTACAATGTAATTGCAAGTGTTAGTAAAATTTGCCAGCGCTAAAAGGAGTTATCTACATATATTACATATTTGTTTGTGATTTGTATAGGAAATACTGGGAATAGAAAATCTATTATATTGGTCATCTTAATATTCAAGGACTTACTTCAAAAATTGACCATATAAAACTGTTATTAACATCCGATATGAATAATGTACATATTCTTGCATTGCGTGAGACCAAATTTACAAACGAGCATAAAACGGAAGCCTTTCATATCAGTGGATATCAAATACCTTTTCGTAAGGATCGATTATATAATGGTGGTGGTGGTTTGATGGTATATGTAAAAAATGACAGCTGGATAAAAAGGTTAATGGACAATACAGCCGGTCAATGGAAACAAATATATTTATATGAATTAGAAAAATATGGAGGAAATACAATTTTTGAATGCAACATTAATGAAAACGATATCAAAAAAATGTTCGAAAAAAAACCTTTTTTACAAAATATACTTAGTGCATGGGAAAAAATAAATAAACACGCTGAAGTTAAATCAGTAAGCAAAAGTATAATATGGAATAACTCGAACATAAAAGTAAACGGCAAACCAATATATCATAGAGACTGGCTTTATAAGGGTATAAAATATTTTGAACACATATATGATTATAGACGCAAACAATTTTATAATTTTGAATTTTTTGCTTACCTATATGACATACCACAGAAAGATTTTCTCAAGTATACATCATTAATATCATGATTCCCCAAAATTTCAAAAATAAAATAAAAAACGAACAAATCAATGCACAAAACGTTACACCAAATCTTTTAGAAAAACTTCAAAAATCCAGTTATACAAACAAATTGTTGTACAATCATCAATTACGAAACGAGATTAACAATGATATTATACAACAACACAGTTGGGAACAAGAGTTTCAAAACGCTAATCTAGAGTGGAAAAAAATTTACTCTATACCAATATATTCAACTATTTCAACAAAATTGCGCAATTTCCAATATAAATATCTTATGAGGATTGTAGCAACCAATACAAAATTACTGAAATTTAAAATTGCTAATTCTAATCTTTGCGATTTCTGTGCAATGCAAACAGAAACAGTAAATCATTTATTTTTGGAATGTATGCATATACAATATTTCTGGTCAGATTTGCATAGGTTCTTAATTACACATGGCATACATATTAACTTGAGTTTGCAAAATATATCCTTGGGTATAGTTAATACGCAAAGACATGTAAATGTATTGAATTTCATAATTATAATGCAAAATACTTCATTTACATAAACAAATGTAGGAAAACCATTCCAAGTTGTTTAGGTTACAAAACATATTTATTTAAAAGTATAGAAATGAAAAAGGAATTTCTCTTAAAAATGACAAAATAGACAAACATAACAGCAAATGGAGATCCTTTCTCCTAAATTAATTTTTATATCTTGTTTTTGAAAGGGAAAACGCACGTCCATAGTTACTCTTTAAAAATAAATAATGTTAAACATCACCTTGGCTGGTATTCGTTTTTTTTTTTGTTTTTTTTTTTTTTTTAATATTATAAAAAAATATTTTTTTTCATTCTTTTTTCTAATTACACTTAGTAAATCTTCTTTTTTTCTAGACTACATTTCTCTCCATAGGTTTTTTTCCTTTGTGGTATTATATAGTATTCAATGTGTTGACATTGTAATTCCCAAGTAAGCAAATTGATTGTTCTTGAAAACTTTTTAAATTTAATATATTTAGTCATTGAATTCTGTATAATATTTCAGGAAAATACTTTTCCTTTTTTTTATTTAAGAACCAACAACTTTATTCCAACAAATTGTATTAATGGAACATTGTATAGATATTTTTGTTACATATATATGTGGAAGATTCCAGCTCCTTTTTCTTCTTTCAACAAAACGAGAAATAGAGCCATTATTAGTAGTCAATTTTAAATAAAATAACTTACAAGCATAGGCACATTCAAATGAGTAAATAATGAAAATACATAATGCGATGGGTATTGTGTATTTTTGTTGTTGTTTTTGTTTTGGTATTGTTTGTTGTTGTTGCTGAATTTCTCTCTTTTAGTATGAATGGTAAAAATATAATCCATTTAAAAAAACAACATGATCGGGCAGAAATCTTCCACAAAAAACAAAAACATTGTATTATCTTTAAGTCTACACTTTATTATATATGTTTTAAATCAAAATGTATATATAAACCATGTATGAAAATAATTTTGAAAATAAATATATTATATTATAAAAAAAAATGAGATAAATTGCATGAGGAGAGTAAACTTAGAAGACAATAAAATTGAATGCATTTGGCTTGAATTCAAACCTAAGCAAGGTAAACCTTTTCTTATTGGGTCTATCTACATGCACCCTGATTCAAAAGTTATCTGGAAAGAATTGTTTGAAGAGCATTTAGAAAACATTCAATCAGAAGAAAAAGAAATCATATTATTAGGAGACATAATAGAGATTTATTAAACATGCACATAAAAGATGACTGGTCTAGTTATATCTTATCGTTGGGATTAGTCCAGTTAATTAATGAACCCACACGAATATCGTCTTCTTCAAGCACACATATAGATCACATTTACACAAATTCGGAAGAAAATATTTCACACATTAAGATTCCAAAAATTGGTTTAAGTGACCACTATCCTATTTTCTGCACAAGAAAAATTCATTGCTACGCCAAGATAAACGATCACCAGACAATTGAGTACCGATCTTTTAAAACATTTAATGAAATCAATTTTCAGCATGACCTAAATTTAGTTGATTGGGAAACTGGATTAATCTCGGAGGCAAATATAATTCTTGAAAACTGGGTTAATAAATTTTCAGATATAGTAGATAAACATTTGCCAATTAAAAACCATCGAGTAAAACACATACACCAACCTGAATGGCTTACGCCTAATATTTTAGACGCTATTAAAGAGAGAGATCAATATAAAATGCAAAATGATATGAACAATTATAAAATATCTAGAAATAAAGTGATTAAACTAATAAAGGAATCTAAAAAATGTCGTACGAACGAAAAATAGAGGACGGAAAATCCGACCCAAAATCTATATGGAAAATCTTTAAGGCGTTAGGAGCCTCTTCCAAATCCTCGGGCAAATCCAACACAATAAATCAATTAAATATTAATGGGACAGACGTTACTCATTCATCTTTAATGTCTGATGAGTTTAATAATTTTTTCATAAACATAGCAGCACATTTGAAACAACCAATTCCGAAATCAGATTTCAATTTGATAAAGGATTTTGTAAACAAATAGGTCCCTGAGCAGATGTTTTTCAATATCCCATTAATTCAGGTGCGAAATATGTTGGTAAACTTAGATTCTTCAAAAGCAACTGGGCTTGACCAAATTGCCCAAAACTTCTCAAACTATCAGCTAATTGCATATCAAACAGTTTTGCAAATTTAATTAATATTAGTATTAAACAAGGTGTATTCCCAAACACCTGGAAACATGCGAAAGTGTTTCAGCTATTTAAAGCCGGACCGTCTGACGATGTAAACAATTATAGGCCTATTTCTGTATTATCTACAATATCAAAATTAATTGAAGACATGTGCATGATTCATTCATGAGTTTTCTACAATTCTATCAGCTTTTATGTAAGTCACAAAGTGGTTTCAGGAAACAACATAGCTGTGAGACAGCTTTGGTTTATATGATAGATAAATGGCTAAAGGCATTAAATGAAGGAAAATTTGCAGGTGCTATAATGGTAGATTTCCGGAAGGCATTCGATCTGGTGGATCATAACATTTTGCTTCAAAGATTAAAGTTATATAAATGTGGCGAGCTTACACTGCAATGGTTCAAATCTTATTTGTCAGACAGAAAACAAGTCGTACCTTTAAAAGGTGCTCTTTCTAAGGAACACACAATAACGTGTGGGGTACCTCAAGGGTCCATACTAGGATCTTTAATGTTTCTGGTGTTTATCAATGACCTTCCCCTTGAACTGAATGGCATTGTATCTAATACAGATATGTATGCAGACGATACTACCATATACGAAATATACGAATCCAAAGATATAATAGAAATAAATCTACAGAAAGCTCTTGATAATTTGAAAGTCTGGTGCTTGCATAACGGTATGGTATTTAATCCGTAAAAACGAAAGTCCTTTTGGTAACCACACCCCATCGACGTGCCAGATTAGAAAATAAATCACTTTCTTTGCGCTATAATGACATTGATTTACAGATTACTACTTGTGATAAAATTTTAGGAGTAAATAGAAATGAAAATTTAAAATGGGATGACCACATATTGTTTATTAGAAATGTATGGTTGCTGTCAAGAATCAAATATTTTATTCCTTTGAATTGTCGAAATTGACTTTGTGTTATTGTAAATATATTATGTAAATCTCCTACTCTGGAGGAAATAAAGAAATAAAGTTATTTTAGGCGAACAGTATATTACTTTTCAAGCCGCTATGGAACAACTAAATTGCCTCACAATTGTTCAGCGAATTATACTTCAAAAGGCCAAATTCATGTATAGTGTTTCGAACCATTCTGCCCCTTCATATATTTCCGATATGTTTACTACTCGTAATTCAACTGATAGAAGTCTTCGATCACTAACTGATACTAATTTTAGTATTCCTAAGCCTAATCGGGAACTTTTCAAGGGCAGCATGTCTTACTCCGGGACCATTTTATGGAATAATATTCCAAAGCACGTTCAGAAGTGTGCAACAATGAAACGTTTTACAAACAACTGCGTGAAATGGATAAAGGAAAAACAACATTAAACTCGATATAGATATCATCTCATCTTATTATTGTGTAAATATCGTTCAAACTACCACCACCAACAATGTTATTATGTTACATATATCTTATGTATCTTGCCTTTCTTGTATTTTGTATCATGTATTTGTTACAGAGGGCCCCAAGGAAGATTAGTATAAACTAATTGGGTCACCCTCGATAAATAAAGACTTTCAATTCAATTCAATTCAATTATATCTACTTGATTTAAACATATTTTATTGCCATATATGTACAAGTACAATGCAATCGGGTCGGGCCACAAGTGCTACCCACATTAGTTCGGCCCTTCCCTACAATGTAGTTTTAACAAATATAATGAATGACAATTGCTATTAACACGTATCAATAAACTGGATTAACTACAACATGATATGTAATAGAAGATGTTAAGATAATAAGAAAATAGAAAAAAAGTGGAAGAAAGAATAATGCAACACATGTAACATTGCTCGGGTTGATTAGACAGATAAAATGTAATGGCAAACTTAAGTAAATCGATGACTATCTCTAATAAAGTTTTGAACAGAATTAAAAATCAAACCATTTTCTTGTGTTGTAAGATCTAATCTTCCAAACAATAATGTATTTGAGCTTAAAGGATGAAACGAACGTGTTGACTGGAAAAGTTCGAGCCTTTCAACATTGAATTGCATACATTCAAAGAAGAAATGATTTGCATCTTCATTACCCTGACCGCAAATGCATTGAGGCGATTCGCGTAAATGATTTTGAAAAAGGTCATTATGGAGATTACTACATGAATTTCTTATCCTAGCAGGCATAACAGAAAAAAAAACGTACACCAGAAAAGTAAAAACTAGGAACATTTGAATAAGTAAACATTATTCGCATAAGCTGACCTTTCAATGTGTTTAATGAGCCTAAATTTCTAATATCTAAAGGTAAATCATTCCAGAGTTTCATAGCTGATGGAATAAATGAATTCATAAAAATAGAGGTTCTAACTGAAGTCTGCGAGAAATTTTCTGCGTTCCTGAGGGGATATGGAGTTTCTTCCGCTACGGTTCTTGGCAGTAGATTTGCCAAGTATTCAGGCACTGTTCCGTTTTTCATTTTATATACAACATAAAGTTTTTGGAACTTACGCCGTTCTGATAACGTTAACCATCCTATTTCATTCATTAAATTAACAATAGATACCGAACGGGTAAGACCGGTCACAATACGTGCAGCTTCATACTGTATTTTTTCAAGTTTATTTTTTTCATATTCGCTGCAGCCATCCCAAACAATAGCAGCATATTCTAAGATTGGGCGGACATACGATAAATAAATTTGATTTAATGCCTTACGACTAAGTGTAAATTTCAAAAGCCTCATAGTTCCAATGATTTTGGAAGCCGAAATAGAGATATTTTCGATATGCATATGCCATTTGCCATCATGGCTCAAAGTAAGGCCTAAATGTTTATGGTGTTCAACAAACGACAACTGGGTGTTGTCTAAAATAAGATTAGGCCGACGCTGTTCATTGTTTTTTGAAAAAAATAATGCTTCAGTTTTACTGGCGTTTAACTGAACTAACCATGTTTTTAACCAATTTGAAACAATGTTTAAATCATGGTTTAGAATACCCTCCATATCATCAATTCTTGAAGTGGATACTGAAAAAGAACTATCATCGGCAAACAAACGAGCTATGCTTAACATATTTTCGGATATATCATTAACATATATTAAAAACAAAAGGGGTCCGAGCACAGAGCCTTGAGGAACGCCCGCGGTTATGTTTTTGATTTCAGAATACGCGTTTCCGACAAATACTTGTTGCCTTCTATTATTAAGATAACTTTCAATCCAAGAAAGTAATTTACCATGTACTCCATTTTGCTTAAGTTTAAATAAAAGCGCTTTATGCCATACCCTATCAAAAGCTCTAGAGATATCTGCGAATACAATACACGTATATTGTTTGGCGTCAAAAGCTTGACAAATATTATGATATATATCGACAAGTTGATGAACTGTCGAATGGCCTGTGAGAAAACCAGATTGATTTTTGAAAAATAAGTTATTAATATGTAAATGGTTATAAATAAACTTATAAACGACCCGTTCAAAAACTTTCCCTGCACAACTTAGCAGCGAGATCGGTCTATAATTAGTCGAAATATATGTAAGACCTCTTTTGAAAAGTGGCATAACGTTTGCAAATTTCCAAATGTCCGGAAAATAAGATTCGTTCAACGATCTATTATATAAAATACAAAGAGGTTTGCAAATCGTTACAGCTGTTTCTTTCAGTACTTTTTGACTTATTCCATCATTTCCTGTTGCTTTGTTAACGTCTAATATTTTTAAAATATCCATAATTTCTGATTCGGTAACAGAAATATTGTCTAAACAGGCAACTGTTTTAGTAACAAAATTTGGTAAAACTGCGTTCGTTTCATCGATTGAGGCAATTGAAACAAAAAAATCATTTAAACAGTTTGCTTTATCAACATCAGATACAGAATATATTATTTCTCCGTTCGATAATGTTGTTTTTAATGGGGGTATAGTTTCAGAATGTTTGTTTGACTTAATAAGGTGTTTTAAAATTTTCCAATATTGACGAGGATTGTTTGAACTGGATTCGATTAATGTACTTTCTATATTATTGAAAAAACGTTCTTTTGCATATTTTTTTAAATTATTAACTTTATTTCTGAGACGTTTGTATGATATCCAATCCGAATTAGAACGAGATTTAATTGCGATACGCTTTTTTCGGTCACGTTGTCTTTAAGTTCGACGAATCTCAGAATCATACCAAGTTTTATCATTTATATCTACTCGTTTGTTCTACTGGGAAAATGGGAGATATTTTCCCAGTACGGAACATTGCTCGGCCTTTTCCGTCAGTGGCGGGAAAATGCCAACAGATTCCGCCACTAGGGAATAACGATTACGGAAATTAACGAAGAGTTCCGGTTCCACTTGTTTTGTTTGTATGACGTAACGTCGTCTTGGCGTTCTCGAGCAAACTGGTGTAAAAAGGCGTGAATAATTAGAAATATTAATAAAATATCATTTTAAATTATGTAATATATAGTTTATTCTAATACACCCGCACTATATAGCCTAGTTTAAAATATCTCGTTATTTTGCTGTGATCTGATTCTATGCTCATTCCAATTTTCAACAAATATGTCTAACTGATTCTGAATAATTGGAAGAAAACAAAAACGAACGCAATCAATGTAAAGTGGGTCTGTATCAGTAAAGACACCTCTGTCTCTCATATCGCTGAAATAATTTCCCCAGTATTGGGGAAAATGTATTTTAAGACTCCCCCATAGTCTCTTTATTCTATGATTTCCAGTAGATTTTCCAGTAAGAAAACTTGTTCAACCAGACATATCGTCTGTGTGATACATCCTGAGGGACATCTGAAGATCTTTTAAAACAACATTTTCAGAACTCCCATCCGATCGTACCATTCTCGGTACCGTCCCTAATCTTTTGACAAAGTCTAAAAAAAACATCGAGCTATGAATCTTTGATTGTTATTTGAAGGACCTGCTTTCAACCACATAGTTTTCGTCGAATAACCATCGATGGCACCATGAATAGCTATTCCGAATGGTTTTAACTTATCGTATCCTTCAATATGTATGAGGTAGTTAGGACCTCTATTGTAATACACTCTCCTTCTCAATCGACGTTGTCTTCTCAGAGATACTCCTTCCGGGTCGATGGCTAAGAGACATAAGCTAACTGTTTCTTGAGTAACACGCAATACATGTGTGACATTTAATAATCGCCATAAAGATTTATAGCCCAAGTTTTGAAATTCATTTTGATGCATTACAACTATTCTGGAGACGATTCTCTTAAGTGGACTTTCACAGTTTTTCCTTTTTAGTTTCAGCCTCCGCTTAATTCTCTTTAAACACTCATGACTATTCCATGAACGAACAACAGGAAACCGCACATTTCGTTGGACGTATACAATCTGCTCAAGTAATACTGAACCAAGTCATCAACTGGTTCGTTGTCTCCGGGATATGGAATTGCCTGATCTCAGCTCCACATAGTATGATGACTAATAGCTGAAATAAACAAAGTATAAAAAATAAACAACAGCAGCAACAACATACGCACGCATACGTAATATAATATAATATTATATAATATAATATTATATATATAATATAATATAATATAATATAATATAATATAATATAATATATAATATAATATAATATAATATAATATAATATAATACAAGAGGCCCAAGAGGGCTGTGGACGCTCTACTGGCTAAAGATAAAGTTTATGTATAAGGGCCATAACTCCGTCAAAACATCA